>OZ007568.1:69052958-69155458 GCA_963931925.1 Onchidella celtica
CCTGGTTATTCACAATAAGAAATCTGCATTTCAAAGTGATGTCTATGAAGGTACTGGATAACACGGTAATTTCACGCCGGATATTACAGTATTCTTAGTTAAAGACAAAGAGATCCATACTGATAATCAAGGTAACAATTTTCCTTTTTATCTACAGTAGAATCCTGCATTTCAAAATGACATCCATGATGATGCTGGATAATACAGTACTTTTACCCCAGCGAGTACAGTAATTTTAGACAAAGACAGTTATGGACAGACTCTGAAAAGTGCCAAGTATCTTAGCTAAGTAAGTGTCTCTGACCTAATTACATTACTGCGATCCTCCACCAGCCAAGCCAAGATAGGGCTTACTGTTGAAGAAGATGAAGAAAAAGAAAAAGACCTTCCAAAGTAACCCAATAAAGCAAGTGTCCCTTGCCTGCAAGTCCATGGATCCTCCCCATGTCGGATGAAGAGCTTCCCAGGTCCCGTGTGAAGAGCAAGAATAAATGAATGATATCATCTCGAGTCCTCGTTCTCGACTCTGATGATACGTGGGGGCTTTAGTAAGGTGATAAGACTAGTTAGGACGTTCCAGCGCAAGGAACGGTGGAAGTAATATCTTTGCAGTGATCTGTTTTCAATTCATCGTTATAGAAACACTCTTTTATACACCCAGGTTTGAGTCTTAATAATGCTTTATAGTAGGCAGATTCTATATTCACCACATCGCTTTAGTTTATATAGACTTTACAAAAGGATTTTTGTTGCCAACTTGTGGCCAATTTCCGAAAAAAAAAACATAATGCCAATAAAAAGATCCTTGTGGCCGAGTTGCTTGATCTAATCTTAACTCTAAATCTTTTTAAATAAATTCTCTGTGGAAACAAAACCCAATTTGGCCAGGTGGCAAAAGAGACACATTGTATAACAATAAAGGGATATCTTATTAATATTTGAACGCACTACTCTTTTAGTTTAAACGAAAACCGACGTTTCCATGGAAAGTCAGTTTCCCATAAATGCGCAAATTCAATTATTGTGATGAAGTTCGAGGGCTTAAACTACTGAAGCTGGAAAAGTACCAGGGCGTCTGCGATCTTTGGTCTGGAGGATTTAACCCTTTATAGGTTTAACACTTTGTCTGATGTTGTTCCCCCCGCTCTTACCACCGCTTATCTGTCTAATCTTTTCTGTACAATCCCTTTAAGACAGACTTCACGTATTGGATATGGCGGTGACATGTAAAGGAAAGTAGACAAAAGTAGATAAGATTGTTAAAACAATGCAATTTGTCTGTCTACCTCTCTATACCCTATCCTTGCGTCGGGGGTCAAAATGACCCAGAAGAGCTAAATTATCTCTAAGATTATAACATCTTAAAAAAATAATTCCAGAACACTGAAATTTACTGTATTCCCATAAACAATGTTTAACTATTGTAAGTGTAGGGCAAAAAGTCAACAAAAACAGCGATCACCATTTTTTCCCCTGCATTTTGGTAAAGTGGGGCTGATTCTGTTGACCCATCTTTTTTTTTTTTGTTTAGGAAGAAAGTTATCTTTAATGTAGAGGACTGGTGGTGTACACAAAACAAAACTAAAAATTAAAAACGGAAATTTTCACTGTTGATATTTTAACAGGAGATGTTGTACACGGCTATTGCGATCTCTCCTGCACGAACGGCGTATATTAAAAGTCTACATCCATAGATAGTTCATTATTTCCATGTATTTTCAAATGGTGATTTTCATAAATTCATACCTGCCTAGATGAATTATTTATTTACGTGTTATTGAGAAGAATTTTGTTTGTTTGTTGTTTTGTTTTGAGTATAATTTTCTTTTACGGGCCACTGTGGAAATCCCTTTTAGTAGAGATATTTATAGAAAGGATACGCTGGATTTGTGTGAGAGAATAAATTTATCTAATTCCATGCAAAGGAAGAGCCTAATTAATTGCTTCGTCACCATTCTAGAGACACATCTCTGGGAAGTTACATTACAACTCTTTGTCTTTTCCGTCGAACTTTCTATTCCTTTAGCGCCAACCTGAAACAGCCCTTCTCATGGCTTAAGCGGCCCCTTTGGGTGCTGAGACGAAAGACCAGAAAAACTAGCCAAGAAACAACAGAAAAAATTAAAACGAAAAATAAGAGGCATTAATGCCAATAACTGTCAATCTCTGAAATAAGAAACAAAATGTCTCAAAATAAATAGAGGCCAGTCAGTGCACAGACACAATCTGTAGTCTTGCACTTGGATATTCTGAACCCAAGTCGACTGCAGGGGATCTGACATTGATTTTTGCGCCTCTGACTGAGTGAGCGAGTAAGTGATTAAGTCAGTAGTCTCTCGGTTTCGAGAAGGGTGTGGCTGTGCAGCTATCTGTGGGTGTGGAAATGACTCCAGAGTCCCAGTCTGAACTTGCAGAGTCGCGAGCAGACCGAGCAGTAGAATTCAGTTTGGGCCGCGGGGACGGATGCCGCTTCGTGTCGCCGTTCACAATGTATTTAAATGATAAAAAACAACAACAACAACAACCCCAAACACCAGTACAGTCACGTACAGACAAGCCTACAAGCGACTCAAATCAATTGTGCCCTAAAGAAATAAATCATTCTCACACACCAAGGCTGATGTCAGTAAGTTGTCCAAGTCTGTCGGCCGCGTATGAACCACCAAGTGGTCACGTCACGTCTGTTGTCCACCGACCACGTCTTTATACTCCCACCATTGTTTTTCTTTTCTGACTGGCCCCCTCAACAGTTTTTTTTTCTTTTTCGCTGTCTACAACATAATATTACTGGACTTGTCATAAAACCGTACAAGACCAAATTCCATTGATAAAAAAATCCTCAGTGATAGCGACAATAAAATTGTTGGTTTGTTCTGCGGGGATTCTTTTTCAGGACAAAAAGTCTATATCACAGATTGAATTATACTTGGGCCCTCGTCAGAGACCGACGTGTGAGTGGTTCAAAATGCGCCATTTTAAACTGGGCCCCAAGTGGAGACGAACTTTGGACCTCTCGTGCCCAAATCAAGTGGGGTTACTAAACTGCACTAGGCTACTTGCTGCCCCCGCTCAAATAGTAATTGAATTTTAACCACGCCAAATTTCCTGTCTTGCTTCCCTTCCTTTCCTACGAATTAAAAAAAATTAGACAAAATTACTAAATGACTGTGCTGATTGTGGATCAATTTCCAGTCGGTTCCTTTATAATTATATTGGTACATGTGCATTATTCTTGAAATCGCCTGGTGGTTATCATTTCTCCATTATTGATTCATTATGTTAGACTTCAGTTCATGATACATTCACCACTGAAAGCAGAGTTGCTGTCGACAAGAGCGCTAGCTTCGGGGCAAATTCACTTAGCGTATGTGAAAAGAAAAGATTCTCGAGGCCGTTGAGTGCACCTAGTACTATGAACTCTTCGGCTAATGCAAAATGTACTCCGCCACTTCTTTTCTTTGTTGTGTTGTGTTGATGTTGTTGTTGTTGTTGATCTCAGCACTTTTTACTTTCCGCCTCATTCCCGTTTCCGACATAGCACCATGTGTCTCCCATGAACGCCAAACACTTTCTCCGCCATATCTCATGGGATATCTGTTGCTAACGAGAAATCACGACAGTCATACAATGCTATTCAATCTCAGGAACTGAGCGTCCTATGTGGACAAGAAATGGACAGTAATGGGCAAATCTATACATTCTGAGAGACGAGACTCAACTTCCATATAGCAAGGAATCAATATGCAATTTAGCCAGCATTTGTGGACTTTCTTCGTAGCATGTTCATGGAATTTCCAGCATTTCAAGACTTTCCTCGTCTTGTTGGTTTTTGAAATGTCCAGTATTTCAAGACTTCCTTGTTGGTCTTTGAAATGTCCAGTATTTCAAGACTTCCTTGTTGGTCTTTGAAATGCCCAGTATTTCAAGACTTCCTTCTTGGTCTTGGAATTTCCAGTACCTTTGGGCTTTCTTGTTCGTGCATTTTTGTAAATATGCCCAGCTTTTTGTAGATGCTTGGGAAGACCATGCTCACCAGTTAGAGACCATTCCTTAACGTTATGTTGGCTCGGAGTCCCACGCTGACCCAGCACATGAAAAGCATAAGTGAAAAAAAAAAACCGGGGAGAGGGCCTGGAGATGGTACCTGCCCATTACAATTATGGTCATGAAGTTAAAAAGTCTGGGTTTTATGTACCTTTTTTTTTTTTCAATAAAAAAGTTGTTGTATTAAAAAAACAATCAAATATCAGGTGTCATTTAATGAAAGGGACAAAAAAATGTTTTGCCATTGCTTATTTCTAACACGTGACCTTGGCCAAAACCTTTTTTTTTCTTAATGCCAGATTCAGCAAAATTCCCATACAGGGGGTCGATTTCTCTTCCAGGCATAAAGTCATTTAGGAATAGAATGTGTACCACGTTTAGATTGGCCTAGTTGAGGCTGACTTCGCCGTCGGGCAGTGACTAGATTTAACCAGGGGATCAGTTATTATTGTGGCAATTTTTTTCTTTAAGCCTTTTCTGAACTCTATACTGATGTCCTTATTTTAGTGCAGAAAGGATCACATTTTGAACTTGTGGGAAAGTACTCGTATCCCCCGGGATACAGAATGCCGAATCGGATCAGCTCGCCAAATTTCGCCAATCGCGCAGGAGGCGTATCCACGATGTTAACAATGGAACAGTGTGCCCCTTGTCCCTTCATAACATAATGAACATTCACTGGCACCCATCACGACTTATACGCGCGGAGGTTGTGGACATAGCTCTGAAACAAGGAATGGTTTGTTTCAGTATCCCGTGTCCCAAGACACGGACTTTTCTGTGAACCCAAAGCAAAAACTAAAAACAAAAACACAAAAAAAATGAGATAAACATATCATGAATCAAATCTTTCTCAGTTTTATCCTACGGATTTGAAATTTGAGCTCCTCAGTAAAAGAATCGTGGCTTGGTGGGATAATTCAATTTTGTATAAAATGATTTATGGTAACATCAAATTCAGTTTTACGTGACATTAAAGTTCATTCACCTACGTCTGATTATGTCTGTATGGTTGAACACAAGTCTCGCGGGTTGGTGTAGGGCAGTGTAGGGTAACGCTAAACAGTAATTGATACGGGCAGAAAAGTAATAAACACGGCGTATCGCAGCGAGTGATTTAATTTTCAGTAAACCGCCGGAGAAATCACTGAGACATTAGTCTTGACTGAATTACATTTTCTTAAGATATAATCATCGGTATCTAATTCTCAGCGAATGAAATTGGAGACACAAATTTAAAGTAATTTAAATATTATGTTGGTAAATCTGATCTAAATTGGGACACACATAAAACAAAAATTCGAACCTTCTAGAAATGCATTTACATCTTTTGCAACAAAATAGCGTATCGGTTTTGAATCAGGAAGACATTAATATCAAATTCCATCGTAATAATACATTCTTGAAATTATATCATGATAAATACGAATAACAATAGGCTATTATTACACTCATGCTCAAATCTAGGGATTCCTAAACTGTTCACATTGCAATTATTTTGACTAGGAAAGATCACCCGATATGGGCCCCAGGGTACAAATCCACGTATCTAGTTAACAGAAACTCATACTGCTTTTAGGCCATCTGAATCTGTCCGCAATTCTCAAAATTAAATCTCGGTTATTTGACGTCTAAATCTGTGTCATACATGTGTTAGAGTTTATCATCTCGCTTGCTTCTGTGGAAATCTTAAGGAGTACGGAGACACCCCCCCCCTCCCCCCCCCCCCGCCAAAACAAAATCAACCTGAGAACTTAACCCTTTGGTGCTCATTGTTTCATATTTGAAACATGTCATATGTTGCGTAATGCTTTATCGTTAGTACACTCGAGCATTCATCAACAGACAAGTTTCATCATGAATAATTATCTCTGTATTTATGTGTATTTATTTGACCCTTTCAAGTCAGTTTTGCATGTTTCAAAAGTCTAAGTCACTCGTGCTCATGCTCGAGCACTGGAGGGTTAAAATAGCTGGCCAAATTAGACATGTCACCCCCACCCACCCCCTCTCAAACGCCTACAGCATCAGTACGCCTGTCCGAATTATAGCATAATATCTGCCAAATTGGTTCAAATCTGCTCGCGGGTTTCCGAATTAGGCTGTAGCACGGGTGTGATCGATTTCCATGTTACAGCATTTTGGGCGTATTTGTTGTTTTTGTGGGTTTTAACTTCATTATATTGCCGTGTTTCGGTGAAAAAAACCGATAACGTCAATCTATGTCAGTTCACTTCTTAACGTCATTTCATATAATGAAATAATATGCTCTTTCGCTATATAGATGTGAATTATAATATCCTTCGACTCATACAATAATGTACTTTGTTTTAGACAGCAGAAAATAGAATTTGAACAAAGAATAATAAAGCCGAAAGCAATGCCAATTTTTTATTATTTCATTATTTATTTTTTTTTTGGTCTCCTGTAAAATTTTGCTTTTGACGAATAAGACCTTTCTCTACAGCATGGCCGTGTATAGCCCAAGCTATTGACTCACTGAGCCAAGACTGCTTTGTATCCGTTTTTTTGAGAGATGTGTACTATGGAGCTAAACCGGACCTCGCCATCTTGCGAAACCGAAACAAGTTTGTTTGAGCTCACGAGTTCAGGCGCGTTAAAACTGTCTCTGAATCAGCTGTCGGAAAGAGAGACCATGCGAACTGAATCGAAACAGACGCAAAAACAAACTTGACCCTGTGTGCCTCCAGCCTTAGTGATGGCGATTTTATACCGGCTATGCTTGGCGTAGCACGAAATGGCAGATTTTGTCTGGTGGGTAAATCCACCTCTTTTCGGATGCAGTCGCGTTTTCTCTACAGACTGTTGTGTCTGCAAGAGTAAAAAAAAATAATCGATTTCTGTATTGTGCACAGAGCTAAACTTGTTGTTTTCCCAGGGAAAAAGCCTCATTAATTCAAAACTCAGCCCATCATAGATCTCAGCGTGCAAAAAGAAAAAGAAAAGGTGATATTATGACAAATTGCCTGGGTTTTGGGTTTGTCTGGCCATGCGCCATGGGACGGGTTGGCGTTACAGAAAATTGTTCCCTAAGCTTGAATTTGAGTTTGGATGTAACAGCGCGTCGGCACGATAACTGCCGGCCACTTTGCACATTTCACGGTATTTTCGTTAGGATGTTGTTTGGGGGAAGTGGCATAATTACAAAGCCAGACAGAGAAAATACTGAGTTGTGTTCACTGTGCAGCTATGGCTTTCTGTGTAAAACATTTTGTTCCCTTAACAACAGCCGTTTCCTTTTATCTTATGTTTGGTCAGTTTTGGTTTTCTCTGAGATTCAGCTTTGTTATCACTAACCGACCCCGGCAAAATCTTGCAAACTTTTGTTACACCACAATCCCTTGCAGAATACACAGATTTTATGGTAAAGTTAACTTTCGGCCAGCAATGTGTAAAAAGTGGATTAGAACGCAATTTCCGGTCATACTTTTCGATTCTACTCGATGAAAATGCATCTCTCCTTAGGGGCTCAAATAAATTGTAGGTAAATAATATTAAAGATTGAATTTTGTCCAAAAATGGGAGTGTCCACGTAATTTATCATAAAAAATTCAAGCAGTACACAAAGTTCCATAATTTTTGGTCGCATAATCACGAAGTTTTATGTGCTTACATGTTCATACTCTAGCTCCATTATAGTATTATACTAAGATACGATTCCGCTTCAGTCGTAGATCAAAGTACTGCACAGTTAGGCTGTTTGTATGTGGAGAGCTCTAGCCTACCGAGACGAGCCTGTTTTGCCTCAGTATGAGTGCGAGATGTGAACTACGGAATTGAACGGGAGCTTACGCACTAGTGAGACTGAAACGAGTCTGTCTCGCTGACTAATTCGAAGGAAATTCAAATCTGAGTCAAAACATTTGACCCAAGGCGCTAAGGACTCCAATAGACCTATGAGAGGTGGGTATGGAGGGTGTCATGCTTGGCTACATTTTAAATAGTGTTTAAGAATGTTTTTGCCAACACTCAGCACAAGCTTACGACAGCTCAGAGTGACGTCTTGTGACAAACTGGTTTATTTGAATGCCATGTCTTTGGTTTGCCAGTGTGTGCAACTGCTAAGTCGATAGAGCGATAACTCGGTATAGGCAAAAGGGCTTAGAATTAATTCGCAAATCTGAACAATTTATTGGATCCCTCTTCCATCTTAATTTCCTGCCGGTTCTTAGTTCAGATTCATGTTTTCTTGTTTGTTTTTTTTATCTCTCGCCCCCCCCCTCCCCCCTCCCTGCACAATATTCCTTACGGTTACAGATTATAAAATACCCTATAGATTAAGATTAAATGTAATTCAAAACTAAAACGGCGACATCACTGTATAGTAGTACCTCCCAGAAATGTGACCTGAAAATGAAAATGGCCAAAATATTGCTAGGATATATTTACAGTATTCTAATATAAAATAGTTTGAATTCTCAGTTTTAAAATATCAGCCTTTGAATGCCCAGACATGAAAATTGTCTGGTCCAAAAATCAGAAAAATAGAAAAATCATTTACTGATAAATAAAAATATATCCAAATATGACACATTGTCTACCAGATGATAATAATATGGTCTGGACTTTAAATGGAACACTCTACACTGGGTTTGAGTTTGAGTTAGGTTTGACAGTGCGTTGGCAAGGTAACGGCCACTTTGCGTCTTTCACTTTTTGTTTGTTTGTTTGTTGGTTTCGTTAATTTACTTTGGGTTAGTTTTCAACTTTTCAGATTCTTATAAATGACATCAAATAAAAGTGCACACTAGGCACTGGAGGGTTAACATAATGTCAAAAAGAAGAAAAACATTTATGACATAAACATCAATAGGTAAACCCGGACAACGCCCTGATTTAATTAATGTTTCTTTAACTGTTATAAAAAAGAACAAAAACAGGGTGATTGCTAATCATCACAAGGGAAGAGAATGTCGCCCACATAGATATGCAAAGAATGAAGATTTAAATAGATATGAAAATACCTTCAAAATAGCGCAAAGAAATCTGATGAAACACAAGCGCGCCGGTTGGAAAAAAAACAACAATAAAGTATAACGTTTTGTAATGTCCTTTTTTTTCAGTTCAGGCCGAGCAATCATGAATCGAATGTGTTGACATCACGATGGCAGAGACAAATATTTATAACAGGCGTCGCTGTGAAAGATATTAATGCAGCAAAGCTTTGATGAAAAGCTAATTTAGGAACTCGGCACCTGAATCGATATTTTTTTGTTTTGTTCGTGACGTCTTCTACAAAGAGGAGATACCCTTACAATATCGGTTACGTGTGGTTGGGAATAATTATAAAACAGCCCCTGTCGAGCTCGTTTGGCAGGCAGGTCATCCACAAAGTACAGTCATGTAGGTACGGTCGGATGGGGTTTTGAGTTTGAGTTCGGAGAAACACGTCGGCACGAAGACTGTAATATTGTGCTCGGAAGACGTTAGGCGTTAGATAGAATATAGCAGAATAATAAGAGAGGAGGAGATCCCATCAAAAAGCGCCCAATAACCACCTGCTCTCGGATGGGATAAGGGTGAGGGATGTTTATGCCCTGCTAATGAAAAGGGCACATGAGGAGAGAGAGAACAACTGGAGAGCAAACCCACCGTTTTAAAATAAGTACTAGTAATAAATTGAAAGGCCTGGCTGTATTTACTTTTTTTTTCAGCAAATTAAGTTCAAATTTTTCAAGCAAAATGAAAGGAACGAAGGGGACGAAGAAAAAGAAATAAGCCAGATAAAGACAAGAACTGCTTGACAATCGCTCATGCCACAAAACGTCAGCAGGTCCCTCTAGACCTGCCAAACGCTGGCCTGTACACACAACGTTTGAAGTTTGTAGTGCTGTTCCTTCACGCCAAGAAACGGTTAATCTATCAGCTTGGAACTTGGTCAGTAGAGTTGTACGGGAAACGAATAGATACACCCGGAAGAGACGTAAAAGGGTACACGGCAATCGATGGAAAAGAAGGCAAAAGTTATCACTTGAGTAAATTGGATAAGATGAAATTGGCGCGAGCCAGCAGCCAGAAGTTCTGGCGGAGTGACGGTTAAAAGATCTGATGACCACCACATTGACTGCCTCACGATCTGGGAACAGTCAGACCTTGTGATCTTTTCCCGGTGCTTGCTCTTGACTTCATTAGGGAACATTGACTACTTGACCAGTTTCGGGAGTACTTCTTGACATAGTCTTCAAATCGTTCAGAGAAAGAGCGTAAAGATAAAGTCTTTAGTTTGCAGGCCTACTGCAGACAGATGGAAGACCTTGACATAAGAACAAGATAGATAGATAGATAGATAGATAGATAGATAGATAGATAGATAGATAGATAGATAGATAGATAGATAGATAGATAGATAGATAGATAGATAGATAGATAGATAGGTAGATAGATAGACTGATAGATAGATAGATAGATAGATAGACAGGGAGACACATAGATAGATAGATAGATAGATAGATAGATAGATAGATAGATAGATAGAGAGACACATAGATAGATAGATAGATAGATAGATAGATAGATAGATAGATAGATAGATAGATAGATAGATAGATAGATAGATAGATAGATAGATAGATAGATAGATAGATAGATAGATAGATAAACAGAGAGACACATAGATAGATAGATAGATAGATAGATAGATAGATAGATAGATAGATAGATAGATAGATAGATAGATAGATAGATAGATAGATAGAGATAGATAGATAGATAGATAGATAGATAGATAGATAGATAGATAGATAGATAGATAGATAGATAGATAGATAGATAGATAGATATTCCCGGACAAGTACAAAATTTCATTCTCCCATTTCCATCTGTTGTCCCTGAGAGGACACGTAAGAGCTTCAGGCAGATGGATGAGTGAACTCGTGAGAGATGAGAGACCGAGAGAAAAAAAGACTCACAATTTCAGATGGTAGATTAGTCTAGACTCAATCGGCGACCATCAACAACTCACGAACACTCAAACAGTTGCGTTGTAGAATCTCATGACATGTCTTTTGAATTCCCAGGGCTAGAAGCGACAGGCAAAAGTAAAGAAAATAGTAAAAATTCAATGTTGCCCTGCTTTTTCCACTTCTTTCTTTTTTCTCTACCAGACAATGAAATTGTTGAGAAATCGTTCTGAATTCACTTGAAGTGGAAAGGGTAAAGAAATGCTCATTATTTTGGGCGTTACAGAAAACACATTGAG
This sequence comes from Onchidella celtica, assembly GCA_963931925.1. NCBI lineage: Eukaryota > Metazoa > Mollusca > Gastropoda > Systellommatophora > Onchidiidae > Onchidella > Onchidella celtica. The sequence continues at coordinate 69,064,222 of OZ007568.1, forward strand.
ACTCGTTTCATTTTTTGTTTGTTTTCTGACCAAATCCTTACGGCTGGAAGAGTGTGGGGTGACAAATGATATTGTATGCGAAACAGTGTTTGTAGTTGGCTTTGAGCCATTCAAATCGTTAGAATTATGAAGGGTATTTTATTTGATTCGGTACTCAAATCGCTCACTGTCTGGAGGCTGTCTTTTTCATTTTCTGTCAATGCATTATACGTATGTGAATATGTGAATCTGTTTGTAACATGGTTTCATTATATTAATATGCTAAAAAACAACAGTATCACGGCATTGCACCAACATTCACCACACCAGCAGATTTGAAAGCAAAAATGAAAGGGACTATGTGCAATGTCATGTATTGTTGCCTCAGTTTTGATATTGCACGGGTATAGTTAAAATGTATATATATATTATATATGTTTGTTTTTTGTTTTTTTTGAAATAAATAAATTTGATATAGATCTAACTTCAATATTTCTTCGTTTCATTTTCCAGCACTTAATTCAGTTCTGATATTGCAAGGGTACAACCGTTAGAATATACAATTTTTTTGGTTTTGTTTTGAAATAAATAAATTTGATACATATCTAACGTTAATATTTCTTCGTTTTATTTTCTAGCACTAAAAGCTCAGATCAAGTCCGAGAATGAAGTAAAATTGAAAATAGTTTTAACCCTCAAGGGAGAAGTGTTCCATATTATTTGAAATAGACCACTTCGTGCCAAATGCACTATTTTTTAGCACCAATTCCAATTTACCAACAAATGATTATTCCTCATAAATATTTATATCCCAACAAAAAACATTTCTGAAAAAACCTTTTCATTTGCAGGGCCTCAGATATGAAATTCTCAGCTTGAAGCTTTGTGAGGGATTTGAACATTTTATGGCTTTTAAACCTCAGCTGAAGCGTCATCTTTTTACGTTCTGAATATCTGTCAATGTTTCTGATTTTTCATTTTTATTTATTACATAAATTTATCTGTATGTGTGTGTATGAGTCAGTATGGGTGTGAATAAATGTTGCATAAGTGCTTAGTGCCAGGTCGTTAACGGAATGGCACGCTAGATAAATGTTCAACTATTATAAGTACTTTTATTACTATTATTATTATTATTGTTATTGTTATTATGTTATTATTATTATTATTATTATTGTTATTGTCATTATTGTTATAGTCATCATCATCATTTTGACTATTACCATTTGTACTTATTTGACTACATTGAAATATAACATTTGCAATTTAATATTTGTTGTTTGTTTGTTTGTTTTTTTTGGACATGTCTCCGCCTGAACTCAATAGGGTTAAGTGTAAAACAGGTAGTGAACGACTATTTAGTCAAAGTCTAGATTCATGTTGTTGTTTTTTGTAACTAATGGACCTAAATATTTTCAGGCAACCGATTGTTACATCGTCTCGATTTGTTTCTGCGTGTATTTCCTAATTTTGCCAAAGTTTCAGTGTGCATCTCAGCAGCCGTGGCTGAATGAAATTACCATGATCGGGTTGGCTTTTATTTTTTCAAACATCATCAACCCCCCCCCCCCCCCCAAAGAGTAAATAAATAAATGTATCTCTCATTGCACTTGTCGTCCTAGCTTTCCATGAATATTTTTTTCATGTAACAAAATAGCAAAATAACATTGGCTTACTGAATTCTCCAATTTTCTAGAAAAGTGCGACTACTGGACCTAATTTTCCTGGCTGGAAAGTCCCAGCACGATTCAAGTGTTCTACATTTGTAGGCGTCGGAGTGACGTACAGTCACAAAATCCCAATATCAAATAATAATTATTCTGTATTTCCATCACGAATAACACCACAAATCTTTATGCAAAATCCTGAAGAGTGGAGACAACATTTTGTTTCGCAGTAAGCTTACTGAAGTCTGAAGTTACATTCTTTTGCGTGGAATCAATATCATAAGTCACCGTGATATAATTTAAGGTATGTTATGATAGAAAACATAGTGCCCTGAAAGTAAAACAGAAAGCCGTCAAGCTTATCAAAATATTTCAATTACATTAATAAACGATAATAAGACAAGGATGAAATAATAACAATCCAACTATTATTTCACTCACTGAATGAGGACACGCGAGTTCAACGGTGAATAACTCGGTGTGTTTGGCAATTTGACTCACGATCATTTTCCCATTCTCGTACACTAATATAGCACAGTGTCAAAATAATTTCAAGATAGAAACTTACGCTTATTTTGTTTGTGGACTGGGCTTCGTCAGCATCAATTCTGTTCTGTAGCGTTGGACACAAGCAAAGAAACAAACATTAATTGTGGCCTCCCGAACATCATCCCCCTTCAGAAAAATGTGACGATAGACAGAAACATCCTTAATTTTATGGAAGTCCAACATCGGCCTACACAGACGTATTCAAAACAGAAACTGAACTCACTGATGTTTTGTCTTTGAACGGCCAGGGATAGAAACGTGTCTCGTGACATTCACGCATGCCAGTGCGCCCTCAAGGGGTCAATAATTTCAAAATACTCAAAAACAGATCGAAACAATGCAGTTGTTACCCATCCAAGTTAACTCCCATGCTCTTTTGACTTCCATGTATTAATAGTATAAGACGCTGAATTTGAAAATATTTGGAAACGCCTGTCAAAATACACAATAATTATAAAACTTGCTTACTTTTCATACACACTACTTTCGATACCAACTGACAATTTGAGGAGATGATTATTATCATCTGCAGCCAAAGGTTTTGAAATATATATCGAGCGACTAATCCTTTCACTGCAACCAGTAAGTAAGTATCGCCACTGTAAATGTCGGGAGGTCAAAAACAACCTTTCGAAATTACTACTCACATCGATACTTCGTCAATAACTCAGTTGTTTATGGGAGTACTGTTCTGAACTTTACATGGAGACTTCAGATATTACCCTCTCAATTGCTAGTGTAATTATGATTATTTTTCTCAGGCTTCCCGAAAGTATCGCTGTAATAATAATGTCTATAAAAAGTGCCCTTTAAGTGAGTTCAAGTTTGGTGCGCAATTCTTCTTGCACACGATAGTAAATTCCTAAAAAGGTTAAAGGTCGTTGATTAAAAAGTAATGGTTAGGCTTGCAATTCATCATCGTCAGCTTTAAAAACATTTGACAGGATAATTAAATCTGTGTTTTTAAACTATTTCAGTACAAAGAAAACACCACGAAAAAGTTTCAGGTGATACCTAGAATTTCGAGACATAACCAAAAATAACGCCTAGCCACGATAAATATACAATCTGGGTGATGCATGAAAGTATTGGCCTGAACGGAAAACAGTCAGTGAACGAAAGAAATGCTAATAATGTGATTTGTCAGAGTAATCGGTCGGCATTGCCACCGTCAGCATGTAATACGGGCAGAAATACTAGATACCATCATATTTAGCATCTTTGATACGGGGAAGGAGATTATAGACCAGTATGGTATCATTATTGCTGTTCCGATAATTAAATAACAAAGCTGTGGGACTTTTAATATAAGACTTTGAGATTATAACTGGAATTTTGCAATGTTAAATACAGAGTGATCTATCTACCTTTGACTTCAGAGTTACGGTGAACACTGAATCTGTGTGGGTGGTGGTATTTTCGTTATTTTCTGTCATTGATGACAAGCATTGCCAAAAATCGACAAATCATTTTACTTTTTAATGTATTTGCGTTTTATGTAAAAGTTTCTGAAGCTCCCTGAGACGCCCAACATATAGGATGCTATATAAATGCATTTATTACTATCATTATTAAAAATTCTGACAGATTTATGAGGCCTACAATAATTATACCAAGTTACTGGTCACATCAGCACTTGGTTGGTGGAAAAAGAAAGTCGGATAGTGTCACGAGTGGAGTGAGTGCAATTAAGGGGATTGCTACAGAGCGGGTGTGGAGTAAGAAGGGCTCACAGTAGACAAGTAAGTTAAGCGTGCTGTTGTGAGTAGTGGGAGGGTCTGAATGAGGCGAAAGCGCTGTATTACTATCACTGCAAGTTAGAAGGTCCTACGGAACGGACCTGTGAATAAGAGCCCATCGGGCAGACATAAATTGGATATAGCAATGTGCGCCATGAGCGATAGATGAAAGTGTCGAGGACGGGCCGCAGAGCCACCTCGATGAGCACAGGGGATAGGCCAGCATAGGGCCGGAGGCCACACATAGGCCAGAAGTGAGGCTGTCAGTGCAGGACAGTAGAGGCACATAAAGTCGTGGCAGTCAGGCCACGGACAGGGACGTAGATATGAGCGTGAATGTGATAATGCACTATTGCCATGTTGAGGGGAGAATGTACTATTGAAATGATAATGTCTATTGAAATGATAATGTGTTATTGCCCTGCTGAGGTGCTAGGGGAATGCTAAGGTGTATGACAATAGGAAGGTGATATTGAGAGACTGCGGTGCCAGTAAATTATTAATGTGCTATTAAGACCCTGAGGGGAGAGGCTGAGGCCGAAGTGCCTTTAGGAGTAACTACCGGATTGTGGATCCGAGGGAGAGTGTGTGTGAGAATAAGGCCGTTGTACGGCAGTTGATTTCAATAATATAATATATGTAATTGCGCTATTATCTGTATAATTATGTTTAATAAATGTGTGAGTCTGATGGATTGTTCTGTTAAGTGTTAACTTGTTTGTTCGTGATTGTTGTCCTGTCATAACTTATTACATCTCCCAGTCTGGGATTTGTGACAGATAGAATATACAAACAAGTGAATGGGGACTGCAGTGAAGATTGAAACTTTGGTTGTATGCCTTAAAATATTAATATTAATAATAATAACAATTGCAACAATTTTCTGTGCACATTTCAGTTTGCCAAACTTCAACTGGTGTAAGACACAGCTGGACGCTAGAACAGTTTTCAGATAACTTGAGGTTCAGGTTCAGAATACATTTGGGGGAGAGTATGGAATCCAACCACGTCAGACATCCATTCAAGAAAGTGCAGTCAAGTGCACTGAAGGCATTTGATACAGGATTTCTCCTTCCCTTTCTCTCACTCTCTCGCCTTTCTCTCTCACTTTCCCTGTCTCTCTTTCTCTTTTTTTTTCTCTCTCTATCTTTCTCTCACTCTCTTTCTGTCTCTCTTTCTTCTTTCTTTCTCTCATTCTCTCTCTCGCTCTTCTTTATCTCTCTCTGCCTCTCTTTCTTCTTTCTCTCTCTCTCTCTCTTCTTTCTTTCTCTACCTGCCTCCCCCCCCCTCCTCTCTCATCTGTCTCTCCCTCCCTTTTCTCATGCATACACACATGCATGAGACCCGGGGCATGACACAAAAATTTTACAGTATTAAAGAAAAATCATTTCCTCCCCCCAGCAGTGATTCAACAGTATTTATGGGGAAGTAATCTCTGAAGAGAAGCAAGACAGAATGAAACTGCTGTCAGAACATAACTATGTGGTTCAATATTCTGGGTACGTACCTTTCTCCTTCCTTATACCAGCAATCCCGATCGTCACTTCCACTGACAAAGTGTGAATTGATCAAAACGCCTACCAACACCCCCCCCCCCCCCAACCACCCCCTTTTCCAGTCATACTCTAAAGGAGCTGATATTGAATATTTAAGTATTTAATATTCGAGACAAAATTATCGTACAACTTTCCTTCTTGCCTCAAGTTTTGAAAATACATTACTTGGGCAGATCCATTCTGGACAAAATTCAGTCAGTAATTATCAAAGTAAATGAATTAAATTTTTTATTTTTTTTTGGGCAGCAAAAAAAAAATGCATTTTTTCGTCGAATAGATTCGAAAAGTTTGATCCGCATTTTCATTCTTCGCCTCTTGAAAATCACTTTAAGTGTCACATGAGGGTGGCAGAGACAGATAGAGGAAGAAAGGGTGACAGAGACAGATGAGAAAGACAGAGAGAGAGAGAGCTCAAGCAAGTTTATCCCGGGCAATGCCCCTGGTGTCTCATCTAGTACACACAAAAAACGTCCTTTTTCGCGAACGGGGCACGGCAAATAGAAAAAGATTTGAATTTGGAAACATTTCAATCAATCGATAATCTAGAAAGTTCGTTTTTATGCGTGGTGTTTTCTCTTTCAGATTTCTATCTCGTGAAAATAAAAGTTGGAACATGGAAAACAGAGATTTTAATTCGATGCCAATTTTTGGTGTGGCAGATCGTTGTAAATTCTGAATCTTTGAGATTCAGTAATATGAAATGTCATATAAATACAAATTTTAACATTGTAAAGAGTAGTAAGCTTACCTTACAATCCGCGTACTGGCGTCGAAGTCTTTGTAAGTTTAGATTGATACACATAATAACAGAATGTCCAGGCATAGGGTACAACCTCATGTGTTTACATCCTGTGTCCAGTTGGCCTGTAAGTTGTGGTGGGGGATAGTTCCTAACTTCAACTAGTGTTGCACGCGCTTACTGACCCACGTCAATAAATGGAAACTAATCTCTACACCTGATACTCGTCTCCAAGAAACTTTACGACTACAGGCAAAGGTGTAACAGCATTGCTTAGAAGTTTAAGTCCAATCTCTCGAATCCAGTTACAATTGACAAGAACGGGAAATGTATCTCTCTTAATTACAAATAACACGAGACAGCCAAATGCATCTCCTAGACACTCTACAACTACTGATAACAGCTTATAAAACATTTCTTGAAAGTGCAGGTCCAATCTCTCTGGTCCAGTAATAACTAACAAAAAAGCCAAATGTATCTGCCAGAAACCTAAACTGCAGACAACAATGTAAAATCCTTACCTGAAAGTTTAGATGCAATCTCTCTAGTCCAATTATGTGCAAAAGAAACAGGAAATGGATCTCGTAGAAACTTTGAAACTTCGGACAAGGGCGTAAAACACCATTTGAAAGTTTAGGCCCAATCTCTCTAGTCCAATAACACTAACAGGAAATGCATTTCACAGAGACTTCACAACTATAGACAAGAAGGTCCAGTCTCACTAGTCCAGAAAACAATCCTTATTAGCCTGTATTTGCCAAATGGCCTTTGTGACACAACACGGTGCGTTTGATCTTATCGAATGTGCTGATTGGAGTTTGCTGATACAGCATGGTCAAGTACCACTTGGTCAGACTTTATTACGTTTTGAGTATCCTGTACATTTTGAGTACCCCTCTGGGCCTTATCTTGGCCATGTTGACCAACAGTAAACATAACCGGCAATGACCGCTGACAACTTCACCTGGCCCATGATTAAAGCACTGACTTCATCAGCAAGACTGAAAAAGTTGGGGAGGGGGTGGGGGAGGGGGTGGTAGCGGTGGATAGAGAATGACAAATAATTATGGTTACTAGCTTTAACATCAGCCACGTCTTTGCTTCGTCGAGTGGCCAGTGAATACTGTTTAATTGACATAGTTTACACTCATTACTCCATAATCTGTTACATACTCATTTTTCTTCAGTACGTGATCAGATACTAGAAGGATGACTCTTAACTGTGGGGGAACTTTCCCAACGGGGGAATTCGGGAATTTTATAGGGAAATACAAGTTACGCTATTAACTAATGCACATTGCACTTATGTATTGTGGAAGTATTGAGTGACTTTTATTTTTGTAATTCCAACCTGAACATAATAATTTCTACTGACGTCCAATTCAATCTCATTTCTGCTGCTTAATTCCACTGGCTTGGTTGATTCATCAGTGTTTGCTACCCAACCAGCGTCAATTCGACGTAGATTTCCGTAGGGTTCGTGGGATTATCATGGGGGCGGATTCCCTGCATCAAAATGACGTCGATGGGGCGTCGTAACCAGCGGGTCTACGTAGGAACGACGTCATTCCTATCAGCAAACTTGACGTCAGTCCTATGCCAATGGCGGATCTACTACGAAACTAATGAAGCTTAAGCTTCAGGACTCCCTAATCACGGATAGACCGTGAAATGTTTTTCAAAAAGTGAATTGTGGATGTTGCAGTATTGTTGCCGGTTGCGAAGGGGCACCACAACTGTTCAAGTTTCAGGTTCCCCAAAAACGTAGGCCTGCCACTGTCCTACGCCTCGGATTTCTTTAGCGTTACTGGCTGGGAAGGTCTGTGGAATTGAACCTGAATTGTTATGAATGTGTGTGTTTGAGGAGGGGGGCTGGGGGGGGGGAATAAAGCATGAGGCATTAATATAGAGGGAAACAGACATCGGTGGATCTACGTAGGAACGATGTCGTTCCTATCAGCAAACTAGACTATTGAACCTGAATTGTTATGTGTGTGTGTGTGTGTGGGATGCGGGGGGGGGGGATAAAGCATGAGGCATTAATATAGAGGGAAACAGACATCGGTGGATCTACGTAGGAACGATGTCGTTCCTATCAGCAAACTAGACTATTGAACCTGAATTGTTATGTGTGTGTGTGTGTGTGGGATGCGGGGGGGGGGGGGATAAAGCATGAGGCATTAATATAGAGGGAAGCAGACATCGGGGAATCTACATAGGAACGATGTCGTTCCTATCAGCAAACAAGACTATTGAACCTGAATTGTTATGTGTGTGTGTGTGTGTGGGATGCGGCGGGGGGGGGTAAAGCATGAGGCATTAATATAGAGGGAAACAGACATCGGGGAATCTACATAGGAACGATGTCGTTCCTATCAGCAAACAAGACTATTGAACCTGAATTGTTATGTGTGTGGGGGGAAGGGGGGGGGGGAGGGATAAAGCACGAGGCATTAATGTAGGGGAAAACAGCTTTAAGAAATTAAGAACCAATTACCTAGAAATGCAGACAGTGACTGTCAGAGATAAGAGGTGTCTGGAAGGTGTCTGGTGTTGCTCTGTTCATTATAATTCTAAATTTGAAGCAACAAAGTAATTTTCGCATTGTTTTCCTTTTCACGCAGAATGTAATTTCCTCTGCGAGCTATTGGTGTTGGCGTTGTCTGTCTAGACTAAAGCATTATCAACCTACTGATTAGGTTGGCCACTAAGAACATTAGCTGGGTCATAGTGAAACACAGTGGCGTGGCAGAAAGACAGCAAGAGGTGGGAATGATATAAGTAGAAATCCTACTTGTAGGACTGTGATGAAGTTTGCTCGTAGGAATGATATCGTTCCTACGTAGATCAGCAGGTTACGACAGCGCGCCGACTTCGGTTTGATGTAGAGAATCCCTCCCTACGGTAATCCTACAAACCCTACCGAAATCCTATACAAACCTATGTCGAATTGACGTGGTGATGCTGACGAGACATGGCTCGACTGCCAGAGAGCCGGGGGAATGGAGGAAGGAGGTAGTGGGGAAGGGCGGAGAGATTATCTGTGAGTATTTAATCATCAAGACGTAATTCCACATTCATCTGCAATTTGCATATGTGTAAACAATATCAGTTTGTTATAAAACTTAACAAGGTACCCTCCAATGTGAATTAGACAATGCATGACCAGAACAGCGCTTTAAGGAACTGGACAAGAATTACTCACGAAAGGTCTATTGTGGGTGCCTTTGGTTTGCGATCCAAATAGTCACTACTTGAACAATGCCAACAACCTATTGCGTGTAAAAGGAAGTGAGAGACATTCAAATGAAATGTCTGTCTCTCAAAATCTATCTGACAACCAACAAATCGCGACCTTAGTTCATGTGTGGTCATATCTCCATTTCTCTGAAAAACTGGAGATCTTTTAGTGTGTAGAAGAGGTATAACAAATGCACACTTTGACACTTGTTTAAAATGCATTGTGGCACTTATCAAGCAGTTTTACAGTTTATCTTAACTCCTTATCTTAATAACTAAGAAAGTGATGTTCTTTTTTTTGCTGGTAATGTTGTGTGAGCAATGTGCGTGTGCGCGGTATGCGTTAGGGACATGCGGGCCTTTGATATTGGATTTAATGTAAGTAATGTTGCTAATGCTGTGACAACAAATTTCCTGACAACAGGATAATAAAGTTATAACTTATATCATCTTGTCTTAAAGCTGCAAAGGCTTAACATCGAATTTCTTAGTTGTGCAAAAAAAGTGGAGTTGGAGTAAACAAGAACTGAGGTCGCCAAATGTAAATTTTGATCACGCAAATAATAATGGAGGTCGACACCTATGGAGGCAGCAGCCCCCAGGCCCATGAGACAGACGTCACGCCACTATACTAAAACAATGACCAGTTTTGTTTTCCAGACAGTTCTGAATCTGATTAGGCCCAGGGTTTGTTGGCGCAGCTTTCTATTAATTAGGAGACGTTCCTGACAGGAATTTACCCACAGATGCTCAGCAACACCCAATTAATTGTCCGGTGATGAAATTTTGCCTCAAACGGGGTGTCCCGTGACAGAAATAACTCCAACAAACGAATAGCAACTGTTAGTTTATCTTCTGAATTCAATTTCACTTCAGTGGGATGAGGACTCAGACTTGTCATTGTTGTTGTTGTTGTTAATAGTTCGCTATTACTGGGATCGATGTTAGACATTTTAATTAAGAAGTAATTGCAGTGGCCACCTGGCGAAAATACTTAAACACACCAGTTTTTTATCAGTTTCCGAAAGGGTTGTTATTGACCATTTCACCACGCGTAATTAGTATTAATTTTAACGGTGGGGAATGGGCAAACCTAACATTTCCTGACCATGTTTCAAACAGTTTGATGAACGAGAAGGACGATGTTTGGACTGGGAAGGAAAGGGACTGGATAGATGGAGGGTGGGAGGGAGTAGACGGATGCATGGAGGGTGGAAGGTGGGTGGGCGGATGGAGAGTGGAGGGAGGGATGGACAGATAAATGGACTGGATCCATGGAGGACGGAAGGAGAAGCAGAAGGGCGGACGGGAGGACAAAGGATGCAAATGAGAGACTGGATCATGGATGGATGGATGGATGGACGAACAGATGGATGGATGGTCGAACAGACGGACGGATGGATGGACTGAAAAACATGCCGATAAATAACAGGTCAATAGTATATACCGGAATTTCAGAAAACCTACGGGGAAAAGAACCCGTAGATAATCTGCAGGGAGTAAGTCCTGAAAACAAACACGATTTTGTCTGGAAAAACAAGAATATACGACCGTTTTTACTACCACTGAATGTGCGCAGCAAAGTAGATTATTATGCTTTCGCAGAGGAAAAAATGGGACAAAATCCATCCCAGCCTCTCTAAGCTGAATGCCCTGAGGTAAACAAGGAAAGCATCTCTGTGGAATGATTGTCTGCCCCATGAAAAACATAGCTATGGCGTACATAGATCTACGTAGACAATGAGAAAAATGGCCTGCGTGCACTTTTATTGATCTCTTAAAATAAAACGCTGCAGCGTCTTCAGCCAAACGCACATCGGCCTCAGTGAGCTCGCTGGAGCGAAGTTTCCGTTCAACATTCCAACCCGCATCGTTCCGTTTATTCCTAGCCAGCCTGGAGCAAATGAAGAAAAAAAATGAAGGAAAAAATTTTTAGCAGTTTTTTCTCATGTTTATTAGAAACAAAAAGTAAAAAAAAGGCGTCAAATAATGATATTGATTTGACTGTCCTTTAAGCGAGGTGGCTCAGCCTTGTTCTTTGATGATTGTTCAGGCAGTAAATGTTTCGCTATTTCTATTCAACAATTGGTGAATCCCGGTAGTTTTAGTGATGGTTGAGGTTGAGAATGTTGTAGCTGTGGCTGTTGCACTCTTGCTGTTAACCCTCAAGGCCCTAAACACTCTATCTGTTAACTCTCATGGTCCGGGGAAGCAAAAAGAAAACATATGAGCTGGTGACGCACTGAGTCAAGTTTATTTTGCGACTGTTTAGATTCATTGCCGCCCGAGGTCACACTTTCAGTCAACTGACTGAAGACAGTTTTCTTTTTTTTTTTTTGCGTCCGAATGTGACACACAGACTTGGTTCAGTTTGGCCAGATCGCAAGGTCCTGTTTAACTCCACAGTCCATATCTCACGCTGAAACTGAGGTAAAACAGACTTGACTCAGTACAAAGCCACTTTTTCATATTGGGATTTTCAACCTGGGGTCGCAAAGACATAATTGGAACTGGGGGTAGGCCATGCTTGGGAATAGGGAGCCAAACCACAGCAAATAAATAATGGTGGTGATGATGATGATGATATCAAAAAATCGTTTGGGCGAGCAGAGTTTCAAATATGGACACATTTTCAGTTGTCAAGGTTTGACAGCAGAATGTAGATCTTTGTCTCTCGAGAGACTCGGCAAAAAGCGAAGGCCCTCGAACTGTCAGTTACTGATAGGTGATATTCCGCATATCTTGTTATGTTTGTTTGTGTGCGTATCTCAGTACTTCTATTTGTTTGTGTATGTGTCATAAGTGAGAGAGACAGAGACAGACAGACAGACAGACAGAACGAAGAGATATAAAGAGAGACGGAGAAAGGGAGAGAGATAGAGAGAGAGAGAGAGAGAGAGAGAGAGAGCAGAGAGAGAGCAGAGAGAGAGCAGAGAGAGAAATTGCAGATTAGCAAGTTAGTGTTCTATGCTGAAAGTACAAGTCCCATAATATATTATCTGAATACTAAATACTCATAGCGAGTTGAGCAAGAGACAGTTCGGGGATACTATTTTGCACTGATTCGTACAGCCAGCGAGCTCCGTGTTGCCATGCCAAGTCTAAGGCCCCGCTACTGAATATAAAGACCGTATTATTGATTGCTTGAAATTGAAATTAATTTTCAACCTGGGGTCGCAAAGACATAATTGGAACTGGGGGTAGGCCATGCTTGGGAATAGGGAGCCAAACCACAGCAAATAAATAATGGTGGTGATGATGATGATGATATCAAAAAATCGTTTGGGCGAGCAGAGTTTCAAATATGGACACATTTTCAGTTGTCAAGGTTTGACAGCAGAATGTAGATCTTTGTCTCTCGAGAGACTCGGCAAAAAGCGAAGGCCCTCGAACTGTCAGTTACTGATAGGTGATATTCCGCATATCTTGTTATGTTTGTTTGTGTGCGTATCTCAGTACTTCTATTTGTTTGTGTATGTGTCATAAGTGAGAGAGACAGAGACAGACAGACAGACAGACAGAACGAAGAGATATAAAGAGAGACGGAGAAAGGGAGAGAGATAGAGAGAGAGAGAGAGAGAGAGAGAGAGAGCAGAGAGAGAGCAGAGAGAGAAATTGCAGATTAGCAAGTTAGTGTTCTATGCTGAAAGTACAAGTCCCATAATATATTATCTGAATACTAAATACTCATAGCGAGTTGAGCAAGAGACAGTTCGGGGATACTATTTTGCACTGATTCGTACAGCCAGCGAGCTCCGTGTTGCCATGCCAAGTCTAAGGCCCCGCTACTGAATATAAAGACCGTATTATTGATTGCTTGAAATTGAAATTAATTCAACGCTGGGTCATCCGGTGTGAATGAAACATAATGAATAGAAGGTGTCACCAAAAACGGTGCTTCAGAATAACATCACATGAAATAGACTTCCAAGACTTAATAGAAACTTATTCAGATCTCTTCTATTAGCTAAAGGAAAAGCAAAGTAAAAAGCATTAAGGACAAAACAGCTTAATTCTAGAAAAACAGACCGAGAACACACGCAATGCGAGGGAATGCAGAAGGTCCGCACACTCCATTTTGGCAATTTTTGAAGAATGTTGTTACAAGTATGTGCGCCCCCCCGCCCCATTTTTTTTTTGCTAGGAGTGTACGCATTTTAAAGCCTTTTGTGACTCCAGAGCTAGAAAGCGCGCCCCGAAATACTCCCAACAACAGCCTTAATGAATTATTCTTTCAGATTTTCTTTTTGTTTTCCTCCCGGTTTTTTGGTTGAACAGTTACGGGACAGGGTTAGGGATTCGGTAAGATCTAGGGTTGAGGATAAGGACGGGGCTAGGGACAGGTACGTATATGTACGCGCCCCTGTCACAAAACGCTTAGTGTGCTGGCATACTTATAACAACAGCCATTTTTAACCCCCTGTCCCTGTACGAGCGTGCGACAAATGGAATGGTAAATGTTCGTGATATTGACAGGCCTTGCCGCCCCCAAACTTTTAAGTGACATTTAGCACAAACTATTGACCTGCTTCAGTAGATACACAAAATATAATCCATGTCTATGTCTACTACTATCATTTTGTTGTTGTTGTTTGTTTGTTTTTTTAGATTTTTCTTTTTGTTGTTGTCCCAACCAATGTTGTACGTAACCTTATATTTGTGAACATGGGTACATCTTAAAAAGTGACATGGAATACACACAGTGGCGTGACTTTATTAGACAAGCTTCAAGGACTTAATATGTAGAGAGGCACGCCGCGTCAAGGCCCAGGCTGCTAGAGAACGTCGCGACCGAGATGTGTTCCATCACTGCAACAACAGCAGGCAGATATCCAGTGCAATGTATGCTCACGACTCTGCAAGTCTCAGCCTGGACCACGTAGCCATCTCCATATACACAGATGACTATGCAGATACGTCCTACTCGGATACGCGGGCCCACCATGAATGATGAATAAAATAGTTTTCAATATAACTATGAGCAAAGTGCGTTGGCAAGATTTTGAAAATAGATTTAAGAGCGTCTGAAATTTCATAACACTTAAACAATGGGAAAGGATAGATGTGTTTGAAAATGTGTATAAAGATCCAATGTGGCCGATGATGTAATCGATTATCATGACCACGGTTAGAAATACAATCAAATAATTATGTTTTAAAATGTGTATAAAAGTCCAATATGGCCGATGATGTAATCGGTTACCATGGCAACAGTTAGAAATACAATCAGATTGAACCGCTGAGATGTTTCTCTAACTTTGGTTATAATATAATATCAGGGCATAAAATGCACTAGAAAAGATGGCATGTACATATTACTGTTCACTGCAGTACATCTCCTTATCCTGACAGATCTTGAAAATTCATATCATTATTATAATTTCATCCTCTTCTCGCCAATTTTCTTCATAGTAATTCACACTTTACAGACGCAGTTTAAATGCTACATCAACTTCATGACAAGAATCACTGTAATCATTCGCTGTTCAACAACACTGACGGGCTGAGAAAAGCATAATTGAAACAGGGACTGACATACCAAAACGATTTTCCCGTCGCCAGGGAATAACGCCTATTCAGCAGTGAAATTACGGGTGAATTTCGCGCATGTGAATTGAATTGAAATTTGAACAATGGTATCGAGTGAATCATTAAATTTACAGTGTAGACAAATAATATTCTTGTGTTTCAGGAATTGGTATCGTCCGGAGTCAAGTGAGCTATAGCAGGCGATTCCGGGGATTACAAGATATTGGCATAGAAATTGAATTCGGGACATCTGGTATTCTTACAAAATATCTTAATATTCAAAAGAAATAGTTACAGCACTAGCAGAACATCCTGTTGTTGGTTTTAGATAAATTTTATTGCTTTCAACTCAGGATCCCAAAGAGCTTTTTTGTTGTTATTGTGCGCTTTTTTCAATCACCAAATAAATCAGCCCATGAAATTTTCAAATCACGTGTAAACTGGTCTTATAGTCAAGCAAGACAATCCTTGCAAGAGAATCATGCAAACTCTTTGGACTCATTTAACAAAGGAAGGTGATTTCTTTTCTAACCATATAATGAAAAGATAAAGTCAAAATTGGGCAAAAAGAAAAGGTTGTATGTTGCGAAACCCCGCGTGAGAAATAAAACCCAAACAATACAAAGCAAACTAAAGAGAAGACAGAAAATACAAAAAATTTTCGGCTTTCGCCTTTTTCAAGTGAAAAAAATCGAACAATAAAAGATTTCAACAGGTCTTCTCCTTAGTTTGCTTTGTATTGTTTGGGTTTTATTTCTTACGCGGGGTTTCGCAACATACAACTTTTTCTTTTTGCCCAATTTTGACTTTGCTTATAGCCCTGCTGCGACCCCACAGTTTTTCTGTGGTTTTTATGATATTTAATGAAAAAATAGTCTGAAAGGCCTTCTGCCGACAATGTCCAGGCAGCCAAAGACAGATTACAATGGCGTGACATTAAAAGACAAGCTTCTAGGACTTTCGAAGAGACACACGGTATCAAGGCCTAGGCTGCTTGAGAACGTCGCCACCGAGCAGAGTCCATCCCGGCAACAAACAGCAGACATCCAGCATCCTGTATGCTCACGGTACGACTCTGCAGGTCCCAGCTTGGACCACGGAGCCACCTCCGCATACATAAATGACTCTGCAGATACGTCCTCTTACAATGAAAAGCTAGGAATGTCAAACTATACGGAGTGGAAATGGTAGGGCTTAAATTCGAAAACTGTCCTCGGTAAGGATAGTAAGAATTTGTACCCACGATTGCCTTCGTCCATTGCAAACTATTTTTTTAAACGTATCTGTCAGGTGCGTTTGACGTTTCTGCTTACATGTCCACCATCTAGCTCTATTATATTTTCGGCTCAAAGAATCATAATTATATAATAAACAAGGCTCAATTTACTCCAAGAAGTGGACTGTCAAAAATTGAATATGTGCTCCAAGTTACATAATTTTTGGTCACGTACGCATGAAGTTTTAGGTGCTTATATGCTCGCACTTTACATCCATTATAGCACTGTTTAGCAACCTTTTTTTTCAGGCAATCGCCCCTTTCGGCTCCAAATTTTCATCAATCACCCCTCCCCCCTCCCAGAGTGGCGATATCGTCCACGTTGAGAGAACCACTGCATTATTGTAGGATTTGGGTAAAAACGGCATGTTTCCAGGTTTATGGTAGTCCCAGATTTCTCGAGATAAGTTCAGCAACTCTCGCTCTTTGTTATCTGAATGTGAGGCAAAGTTCTACTCCAAAACATGACCGTTAACAAATCCACAGACAAATACAGTGCGCACCTGGGATTATCTGAAACACTCGAGTCTCATACAAAGTGACAAAACAGTTCACAATGAAGTAGAGAAATGGTAGCGGGAAGTAGGAAAGTGAGGAGGTGAACGTTACGATCGGTATTCTTTTTTTGAGAAGAGGGAGAGGGGAATTGAGAGGAAGTGGAGGAAGAGGGGGACATGAACGCTACATCCCCACAAGCTCTTTTATTCTTCCCTCCCTCCTCGAACTTCCGTCCGCCTGGGACATTGAAGAAGACATTGTATTTCCGATGAATTCATGGGCCAGCAAATGCGTGAAGAAAATTACTTTCCAGCTCAGTGATCAATGATTTCCTCTCGATGTCCACTCGGGCAGGTATTTGACTGTGGAGAACCAAGTCTGTGAGACATTTTTACGGTAATACGAGACTGATGTTAGCTTAATCCCTGGAACATTTGCATTTTCCCCAGTGCTGTTTTTTTTTTAAGGGGTCAGTATAAAATTAACACAATGGTTCTCCGTGATATGTACGTTTTGTTTCTTTACTAGAACTGATCCTAATGGGGTGTGTGAGTGTGTGTTCTTGTGTGTATCCAGCCGTGCGCATGCGTAGTTGTGTTTTCGAAGGGTATTTGTCGTAGTGTTGTATGTGACATTTTGCCGATTTTGAAGTTTTGTCATGAAAGTGGTTCTCTCACTCCTAAATTCATTACGATAGTGTAAGTGTCATACCAATTGGTTAAAAACTTTTCGAGATATGTATTCCTGGCGTAATCTTGTATGCCTTTGAGCCCTTTTGCTGACCAAACTTAAATCTTCATTTTCTCCAGTAGGCAAAAATGCACATGCAACAAAATGGCAAACACCCGACGATGCAGGCAATGAATAATGTTTTAGTGTGATGCATAATGATTAGCTGGTGAACCACCAGTGTAGGGCCTACGCCAGCCTCGGTCTGCCTTATCCCTTATGCGAATTATTGATGAACTAATATACCAGCCACAAACTGTTTTCTTTTTTCCCTTTGTATAATAATTAATATAATAATAATAATAATAATAAACATGACGTTACGCCCCAGTGACACGGAAGTAGTTAAGCCCATAAGCGTTCCCTGTATAAACGCTGGATCTGCACCGTCTTAAACCAAAAAGCTTCTACATGCACTTTCAATCCCAACAAAGAAAATGCTGGGATTATAAAGTGCGGCTCGTTCTTTTTAGTTGGGACTTTAACTTTATTTTTTAGAACAGTGAGATAATATCAAAGGCGAGAAAGTGCCTAATGTTGAAAGTCAAGGGCTGGCTGTAACAACAGTAACGTGAACGTTGTTACAAGTACGTACGTACCCTAAGTTTTCTGTGCTAGGAGCACGTATTTTAAAGCCTTTTGTGACCCCAGAGCTGGAGCGCTCCTCCGGAAATAATCCTAACAACAGCCTTAATTAATTATTCTTTCACATTTTCTTTTTGTTTTTCCTCCTGTTTTTGGTTGAAAGGGTAAGGGGGCGGGGTTAGGGATTCGATAAGAGTTAGGGCTGAGGATAAGGACTGACTTAGTAATATATACGCGTACGTACGCGCTCCTAGCGCAAAACGCTTGGGATACGTACGTACAAGTAAAAACAGCCTAGTAACACAATAATCACTCCCCTGCACAAACCACGCTGGTATGAGGACAGTCAGTGAAATCATTGTTGCATTTAAATAATTATGGCTATAAAATGTACAAGTAAGAATACGAAAAGCATGCTTTGAAAATACAACGACATGAAACTTTGAGAAACTCTTGAAGAAACCAATAGTTCTGGTTCTTTCGGCTGCTGGACGCCTCTGGAAGGGTCTCCTTTTGTCCTAGCGTTATGTAATATTTTGTCTATGGTCGTGCTTTTTCCCTAGCACAATGCCATCGTTATCTTGTCGAAGTGCTGTCTCCAAACTTTCCGCAAATGTTCACATAAGGACAGCTCTTCACGTGAGGAAATCATAGATACACCTCCCCCCTCCCCCCCCCCCTCTTTTCCGTGGGGCCACCGACGAACAAGCATTATATTATAGATAGACCGATAGACAGACAGACAGACAGACAGACAAACAGACAGACAGACAAACAGACAGACAGACAGACAAATAGATAGATCCATGCCTATACAAGGAATCGAACCCGGAACCCCTCACACTGCCGTGCAAATGCTCTAACCAATCAGCCATTCCCGGAAAACTGTAACTAAAAGTGCCTGTTTTCTGCGGGATTCAATGAGAAAAGTACAACACATTTGCATGGAGTGTATCAAACTATGTATAACTATGTCCGAATCTTTACTTCCACCAAATGTCTGGTCTCTGGGTGAATAACAGCTTTACCTCATAATCTCATCTATTTATCTGAGACGAGAAATTCACCTTGGTCGAGCAGGACGAAAAAAAGTCAAGGACATTGGCATTAACAGTACATAGATTAATACCTGAAATGACGTGATGAACACAGAAGATTGAATGTGAAAATAGTTATATCGCATGCGCATATTCAAACTAATTAAATATGCATTCTAGTGACCCCCCCCCCCCCGCCCTCACAATTAGATATAATCATAAATCAAACCGCAGGTTAATCTCTGCTTTTACAAGTTAAATTCTATTAATGATTACTTGACATTCAACGGTAAGAAACTAATTGAGGTCTGTAATTAAGCCAGACAACCATGAAACAATAATGGTACATAAAGCGAAGGTTTTCAACATATTGGGGGGGGGGGGGGAGGGGGGTGCTTGAGAGTGGTCAGTGGAGAGTAAAACAATTAAACAAGCAAAAATTAGAGACATTTTCTTTCCGTCTGTCCCGCCCCGCCCTATCTCTCTCTCTCTCTCTCTCTCTCTTTCTCTTTCTCTCTGTCTCTCACTCCCTCTCTCCCCGTCCCATCTCTCTGTGTCTCTGTCTCTCTCTGTCTGCCTCTCTCTCTCTCTTTCTGTGTCTGTGTCTCTCTCTCTGTTTCTCTGTCTATCTCTCGCTCTCTCTCTCTCTCTCTCTCTCTCTCTTATTCACTCTCGCCCTCCCAAGGCAATGTGTTTCTCTCTCTCCCAATTCGCGCAGTGGTGTGTGTCTGTGTGCAAGACACGGAGAAAATGTGTGTGTGTGTTTGACTTTCACTGTGCTAGGGAAAATGCCAGACGAAAGACAAAAATAATATGATCATACGAAAGTACAGAAGGAGATCCTATCACCAATCACAAAGATACAGAAAATTAGCGTGGGGAGAATGGAAAGTTGGGGTAGTTGGAAGGTCTCCGGTTTGATCAGAACTTTAAAAAGAGTCGCGAAGCAAGAAAATATTGAAATGCCCTCATAGTTGTTAGGGGACCGTAAGTTGTTGCTGGGTAATGAACACATCTCAGTATTTTCTCTATTCAGCTTTGTATTTACATTACGGTCCTCTAGCACCAGACACGTAGAGAAACAGTCAAGTTGCAACTCCAGAGTTGACATGGGGGAAAAAACTCCACGGGTTGAAAATCTGAACGTGTCGAGTTAACTTCCCCTGACCTGTCCGTGAACCCACGAGACATTTACTGCTCTGTTCCGCCCCATTTACGAGCCATTCACTACTCACTCTTTCACTCAACTCCAGATTCAGCAAGTTAACTCAAATTGCCGTTAGAATCTAATGGAACGCCATTTTTCCGGGAAAATAGAAGGAAATAACGGTAGCAATTAACATAATTATCTGCCATAAATCATGGTAAACGACCGTAAATCCCATTCCATGTCAAATTCGCATTTTTTGTAAAATATTATAACACATGAATCACTTTATTATCTCATGAGGAAGATTCACGTTCACAGAGCGTCTAAGAGCACATACATGGAACATACATCTTAGCCATCATTTCATAAAATATTATCATAACTCACCAACATGCCTACTGCATGAAGTAACATGGCATGAAACCTTAATAAAATATGGCATACATCTCGCTTTAATGTCTTGTTGGGAAGAATTGCATAGGGGCAAAAAAAAAGACATTACAAAACGATCTTTTGCATCTTTCTCTGTTTGCTTTGATGTGTGCTTTTTAGCCTCGTCCTACAGAAGGGAATGGGCTCTGTCTTTCTGTCTGGATAACAATTCCACACGACTGATACAAGATTATTTTTTTTTCTATTTTGGTCATCACAAAATGGAACTTAGGCAAAGAATGCAGCGCAGCACAGTGCAAATGTTGGGGTTTTATTGTTGCTATTGTTGTTTTTGCATCATTTGTAAACTTCTTATCTTTGGCGCTATATAGTTTTTTCCGTACCACCCCAGCCTGCAACACAACGGAAATCATATGTTTAGGAATGACGTCAAGTTCGCACATGACATAGCAATGACATCGCTAGTCCGCTGATTACTACATCGCGCCGAAGTCGGTCTAAGGCAGGGGACATGCGCCAAAGACAATCCGACAAATTGTACGAGAACCTACGTCGGATTGATGTATGAATGCTGGCTTGGATGGCAGATCTATAAACAAAGGTTTTGTAATTATACTGTGGTCCCCTATAATAGCCTTTAACAGAATAATGGTTTGACATAGTCTCTGTTCATATTCCATCAACAAATTAGTCCAAGCACAGTTCTCGGCAATTAGTCTTACAATACGGTAGAATGGTATTTCGCAATGGCCCGTGGCTTTTCAGTGCGGACCTAACATTGTCATGATGTGCTGTGGCTAATATGCAGCATTATACAACACGAGTCTATCAGATCGTTTACCTCGTCCCATTCCACACTAGCGATCACGCTGTGAGAGGAAAAGAAAAAAACAAAAGGGGGGAAAAAAAAAGAAAAGAAACGAAAAAAATAAAAGAAAAAAGGTGAGAATAAAACAGGGGCAAAGAGAATAAAAAAAAGGAAAAAAAAAAATCAATAAAGCTTTTATGTGCAGTGAGTTCAGTTGCGGCAGTGTTCCTATTGGAAATTCTGTTTAATCAATGTGAAACCCGATTTCCTAGTAAACCAAGTTTTTTACTAGGGCAAGTTTTTCTTTTGTTTTCTTTTTTTTTTTTTTCACTCAAACTGAATTTCAAAGAATACAGATTAAAACTTGAAATAATCTGATTAATGTCGAAATAATGATATTCTAGTCACTTTTTTTTTTTTTTTTTTCACTCAAACTGAATTTCAAAGAATACAGATTAAAACTTGAAATAATCTGATTCATGTCGAAATAATGATATTCTAGTCACTTCTATTTTTCTCTTTTTTTTTTTTTTTGGTTTCAAAGAATCCTTTACAATTTCTTATGTTAAGATGAATTGCATGTGATCGCATCCTACTTTATAACGATCATCGGTGGTGTGCTTTAGACTTAGAGTGGAAGAAAATATGCCTATGTTATTAAGTTAAGGAAAGGGAAAGAATAGCTGCCGTGTTGTAAAATTCATTTCTGTTCAGTCAAAACAGATATTATGGCCCTGCGTGAGAAAGACAGTCAGTCAGTCTGCGCTCAAATCTTTGAATTCAACTGTCCATTTTCAGATATATATGCAAACAGTGCTGAAATTATCGTTGTTCGACTTTGTGTGTCCATTTGGAGACATTTTACTTTCATCCGAGTTGGATCGGTATTACCAATTCTTCTAAAATTCATGCCATGTTCATGGGACACTATGTTATATAACTGTTTTTTGACATCATATGAATAGTGAAATATGTGAGCAGCATGACTTCATGAAATAAAAAAGGATTTGCAACGACCGACAGACAGACAAGGTTAACAAACACTGTGACAAAGAGACAGACAGACTCTCCGCAAGACAAATAGACAGCCAGACAAATAAACAGACAGACAGACCGTCAGCCACAGACAGACATACTCACATACAGCCAGCCAGCCGGTTAGACAGACTGACCGCCAGTCAGACAAACATGCAGACAAACAGACAGATCACCAGTCAGACAAACAGGCAGACAAACATTCAGATCGCCAGCTAGGCAGACAGACAGACAGACAGACAGACAATAGAAGAACAGACATAATACAAATGCAAGCCTGATCTTATTCAGGAACAAAAATGACAAAACTTACACGTAATCAAGAGTTGGCCACGATCGATTCCGATAATCCTTTGTTCATTTACCGTAGTGTGATGTTGACATAACTAGCAAACAAGGCAGATCGATAAGATAGGTACATTTGCATGGCTTCTGGTCCTAGTTCATCCATATATTCATCAGTCCTGTGCTGAGCCTTAATTAACCTTACGCGGTCTTGTTCGGAATGAGATTTTCCATATACACTATGACTTTTCCTTACCACTGGACAGTCCTGGATTTGTCAAGCATTCATGAGCGAGTTTCTGACCGTGCTCATGTGGTCTTAGAGCAGCTGTCAGTATTCAAATGTTTATCTAAAACTTGTCATATTTTAGTTTAGGACTCAGCCCATTATACTAGCTCGCTGACTCGAATCGCGATTTGCTTATGTCACCACTGACTCGCCGACTGATTCGAGTTGCGATTCGAATCAAATGGATCACGCGACCCACTGATTCGAATCGATTCGAATCACCAAAAGACGAATCATTGCCCACAACTACAAAAGAAACAAAGGACGAAATTTCCTATCATACCTTTCGATTTTACTCGACGAAAATGTGTCTTATTGTATACGGCTCAAATAAGTCGTAAATACTGTCAAAGTATTAATGATTTGCATTTTGTCAAAAATGGATGTGTCCATGTAATTTATCATGATAAATCCAAGCAGAGTGCAAATTGCCATAACTTCTGGTCTCGTAGACACCAAGTTCTGAGGGCTTACAAGGTCACTTTCTAGCTCTGTTATAGTAGGATGATTAGGGTCCGTCCAAATAGTACGAAATCTCGGAGGAGCGGGGAAAGAGTTTGGTCCCAGCGTACCAAAAGCGCGCACAGGGGGAAAAAAGTTCTGGGGAGAGTAGCTACGCTTTCCATTAATGAAATTCAATTGAAAAGTTTGATTTATATACTTTTTTTCAGCAAATTAAGTTGTTGGATTATACAAAAATCATGTTTTTAATGAAACAATCAAAAGGTCCATGCAAAAATACCACTTAAAGCTTTCGAAAATCAAAGGTTTATCATTATCATCGACATTCACCATTCCGATAGCCGTATGCTCGTACCGGGAAGGAGGTTGTGGTGTGTTGCAGTCAAGAGTATGAAAGGCGTACATGGGAGCGAGAGGGGTGGCAATCGTCAAAATCGAGCACTGGCACTTTACGGGTGTCCCCAAAAAACCATTACAGTAATCAAATTACCGCCAGCGCATTTGTATATCGAAAAGATTTCTCCGTCCAGTTTCCCATCAAATAACCCTATTGTCCAGCCAGAACAGAGGTCATTGCCCTCGGTGTTATAAGTCTTCTTGGACCAATCAGTTCCAGAATGTACCGTGCTAATGCCCGATAACTGGTTTTGTTCCTCAGAATAAAAGAACATATTATTATTTGGTAACTCATTTACTGTCTGACCTAAACGAGTTTGGTCATTCGGTAGGGCCGGGAGACTGTGGTAGAGGTAGTGTTGTTCGCACAATACATGGGCTGAATCTGGTATAAATTGGTGATAATAATGTTCCTGTTCTCGATATAATTACTTACTGTGTATCTAAACAATCAATAAATGTTCTGTCTCGTTATGGTAACGTGATATTCGCCAAGAAACAAAATGTTACAGGAGACATAAAAACTCTAGACCAGTTTTTCTCAGCCTTTTCTGTCCCATGCCCCAACTTCAAATTTGAAACAAAAAGAAAAAAAAAAGTACGCTCCACCATGTTCGAACAAAATTAGTATACTGTATATATTCCTACGCCTCGTCAAAGATACTAGAAACGATAAGATGGGACACTGTCTTCTTCGCACCACTAAAACAACCGTGCACACAATTTGCGAGCTGACCAGTGGTGGGGCTCATGGCGAATAGTATTAAAAGAATGCTTGATATAATGGTAAATTTATGATGCAAAATTGTGACAGTGCTACTGCGACTTAAAAAAAAAAAAGAAAAAATTACCCGAGTTTTTCCACGGCGATTGAGGTTATATATAATATAATTCCACAATAAGTGACGTCAATCAAGGACTATAGCGACAGCGGAACTGAACAAAATTCAATATTTTCCCTATTTGACTTTGTAAAGTACGCGCGTTTGACTTCCGCACGTTTGCCGTTAGGTGGCGGTGCGAAATCTGTGCACGCTAAAAACACTAGCTGTCTTGTCAATTCTAGTTAGTATCTCTGGCCCCATTCCGAAGTCCCATGCCCCACCGGTGGGACATGTACACCCACCTTCAGAAAAAACTTATCTAGATTGAAATAAAAAGTCAGACTGTTTCGGTAATCCGGTTCTGTTATGGAGAATTTTCTTGGCCACAGCAATGATGTCTTTTCCACAGCCGGAGAGACGAAGAGAACATTAATGAGAGGTTTAGCAGACAAAAGTGAGAGGGGAAAGAGACATCATTGAAATTGTTGATGTCTGTCCTGGTTGTGTAATAAACGAGGTCAACATTGGGGTGTGGCGTTACGTGTAGGCGAAATTCTTTCGGCATGGACGAGTGAGAGCATTTCTTTTGCTTTCTTAATCTTACATGTCTACATTCTAATACTTTTAAAGAACTTCTTTTTTATCGGAGTGTCAGCACCGCGCCTTTGCTCTACATTATTGATTTTCACTCGCGCAAAAAATTACGTTGTGTCAAGCATTTCCAGGTAAAAATGCCCGACTCTGCCAATTGATACGCCGTGTTTCAGTAACGATACTGCATCGTTTATGGCACTTCCTGCTCAAGGGGGTTAAGATAACCCTATCATAAAGTTTTCTCTGCATTTCTGGGCATGAGAGCCACAGAAACTTTGGATACAGTCAAGCTTTGACTCCTTTCACGGCATTCTTGACTAATGAAACAAATAATCCCCGCCTGAACTTCCCCAGCGTAACAAATTTCTGCCCGCAGGACTTACTGAATTTTAATGTGAGCATCGCCCATTTTCGTGACGAGAAAACGCGAGAAAATCCCCATCTCCATTCCATCTCCGTAGTGAAAAGGTATGACAGAACAGTCAGCGTTTATTAATTTTAAAACCCTTCTTGGCGATTTCTGAAGGAAAAGTGTGGAAAAAAATACATCCTCACTTCCACCCTAAACAAAGTGGCTATTTAGGCCATGTATGTGGCCAGATTGGGTTTTGTTTGGACAGTTTTTTGTTGTTGTTTTTTTTAGCAAGTGCAAAAGTCAGAATTACTTTTGGCTCCCAGGCGACTAAATATTTTCGTTTTGCGAAATGGCCACGACAATTTTTTAGAAAAATGAGCACAAAGTGACCACAAACAAAAACCCCACCGTGGGTATTTCGGCGACATGGCCAAAATGGCCTCTCCCACAAAAAACTACAATAATACAAAAACCAATGTTTGTGAGACTTACCTAAGGGAAAGCGACGGCAAATTCCTGTATCCGATTGGATAGGGGCGCCTTGGAGACCCTGGACTCGGGTATTAATGAACAGGTATCACGGAAAGACAAATCCAATAGTTACAAGTCTGGACTCCATGTGACAAACCAGTGTATCAGATCAGCCCACAGGTCCTTTCCCCTTGATGAGGGCGTCAGACTCGAGTATGCCTGGAATATTTAGAGAATAATTGTGACTTTCTCTATGCGTGTAAAGAAAGTGAAATGAAGCTGTTTTCCCTCATTTCAAATAGACATTTCTCGGGGAAGTTCGAAGTGTCTAGTCAGGTAATAATGCAGTGATCTCCTCTTATTTTTTCAGTCTCCATAGCCCAAAAATTTCCAAAATTTAAATATGCCATTGTGTGGCCATTTATTTTATTGGACATCAGAGGCCAACCAAAGATCAGACAAACACATTACGGAAACAAAATATGCTGTCCCATTTCTAAATCTATATATGATATAATTTTGCAACAAAAAGAACCCAAGTTCTAGAAAGCGAAAGGAAATCTTTTTCAAAGTGCCAGGGACAAACGTGGCGATTACGAAACATAGATTTGACACAGTCGTCAATGCTGTCAATTGACCAATGTCCTGCAATGCACTGTGCACTCCTCCACTACTCCGATGAGACGAAGTTTGTCAGCCTTGCTCTAGGGCCACCAGACGCTGGTGTCCTTTGTGGGTTGGACTTTCCAACATTGGTTGCATTAACTCATTTTATTATTATTAAAGACCCGAGCTGTACAAGAATTTTCAGTGTGGATTATTACTGCACAATAACTTTCAAATGTCATAATATATAATGGGCCCATCTCAAACAGATCTCTATGCAGTATGGAGGCTGAGTGAAATTATTAAATGTGTACAAGTCTTTTTGCAGGGATCGCAAAATTAACAACCAAATATTAAGGTGGGAAATATTGACTGCCGTGAGTATCTTGTTACTACGGGCTTTGTTATAGTCTTTACTGTGATGGCACTGCTGTTATTTTAGCCCCTCTAGCTGGTAATATTATGTTTACTGGAGAGGAGTTCCATTTGAGGCCTTGATTTTTTTTTTTTAATTTATCATGTTTGTTTATTTCTTCAATTTTGTTATTTGTTCAATTTTCCATCCTGTTACTTTTTTTTTTCCTGATGGAGATCAATCGATCAAAAGCTTGATTTGTCTTTCTTTTTCTTTTGCTTTTTATTGTATCGTTTCTGTATTGTTTCTTACGCAAGGCTTTGCCACCTACAACTTTTTCTTTTTGCCATATTCTGATTTTGCTTCAATCCTTGTTGCGGCCCAGCAGATTGTCTGTGTGTTGATCTTTTTTAAATAATATTTTTTCCCATTTGAGACAAAAAGCAAAGACGCAACTTAAGGAGCGTACGTGCGGGATGGGGAGCGGGGTGGGGGGGCGCACACGAGGGCCGAGCACCCCGAATCCACCTGTCAAGTTACCCATCTCCTTCTTGGTGGATGCCTTTATAGTTAACACGCAGCTCGAGGTTTAACACTCACAACATGAAATATTATTATGTTCCCCACTAAAGCTGTAAACTACTTCTAGAGACCTTGTATGGAGCTCTCTGTTACTCCCTTTTATCGTTGTTGTTGTTGTTGTTGTCGCTGTGGTTGCTGTAAATCTAAACGTTCGCGTGACCCTGTAACTTAGTGCACAAGTTCTCCAAAACTCCAGAAATACCCCAAAAATGATATAAAAGTTGCACTCTTTGACATGATTATACACTATGATTGTTATTGCCAATACCAGCCAGTACAGGAGAACGGAATCTCAAGTAATATCCTGGACGGAGGAGAAAGTCATTATCCCGGCATCTCGTTGTTTACTAGCGAGCGTTTGGTTTTTATTATTAGCGTCGCCTTCAGCAAATGTGCAGGAATGAGAGCGATGCACTTGGCCGATTAAAAAACACGGATTTACGGCCTGCCTTCTGCGACGCGTATACAATATTGAATTTCCATTTCAATTTATGCTAAAGTAGCATTTGAGGAATATGCGCAGCTTCAAAACACCAGGACTGAACGTTTGTTTGTTTGTTTTTCCCTTTGTGAATGACGTGGGATATTGCCATTTGGGGGTGGGGGGAAACCGGACTTCCGGACAGAAAGTTTGTTTTTTGTTTGGTTGGTCTTCTTCCCTTTGTGAATGACCTGGGATGTTGTCATTTTCGGGGGAAACCCGAATGTAGAAAAGAAAGAAAAATCTTAACTTTGACACTGACAATATTTATTGTCCTGTTCAGCCTCTCTTCTACGGTACCCCAATAACGATAGTTTATTGTTTTGAGACAATTTAAATATTAAGTATACATAAATTCAATTGTCATTTTAATGATATGACATTCACTTGAAGTTCAAACCTTTATAATGTTTTAACCATGAGACCTAGATGTCATGGGTAATTCCTTGTGTTCGCCCTCGAACTGATGTCACATGAAACAGGGTTTTAAATAAATAATAATAAAAAAGCACATTCGCTGTGATCTATCCATTTGTCCCTTGCACTTACAAAAACAAACACACAAACGGAGCACAACAAATCTAACAGTATCATACATCACTGATTTTCACAAAGCCCGCTGTAAAGAATGCAGTGGTTTTCAATGCTCAATAGATTTAATAATGCATTTTTTACAATTAAATTTTAAAAATTTAATTAACTCAGTTCAAGTTTGCACTAACATTTTTTGTTATGACTCAGGTAGGGTGCGAGACACAAGCATCCACTGCAGTTTGCATGGTGCTATTGAACGGGATTGCAAATCAGTATTGAAGTCTTTTGATACATAGAGTATGTAGTGTGCTATACACAGTCTCTGTAGTAGACAGTTTAAGGCTGTGTACGCACTGAATTGCAATAGACAGTTTAAAGCTGTGTACACACTGAATGCAATAGACAGTTTAAAGTTGTGTACACACTGCATTGCAATAGACAGTTTAAAGATGTGTACACACTGAATTGCAATAGACATTTCAAGGTTGTATACACACTGCATTGCAATAGACAGTTTAAGGTTGTGTACACAATGAATTGCAATAAATAGTTTAATGCTGTGTACACACTGCATTACAATAGACAGTTTAAGGCTGTGTGCTCACTGAATTGCAATAGACATTTTAAGATTGTATACACACTGCATTGCAATAGACAATTTAGGCTGTGTACACATCGAATTGCAGTAGACAGTTTAAGGCTGTGTACACACTAAATTGCAATAGACAGATTAAGGTGGCGTACACACTGTACTGCAATAGACAGTTTGAGGCTCTGTACACATTGCATTTCTGTGTAAAAATAAATAAGACTTCCAACTGGATTTGGGGCAAAACATGAAAGCATGTCGCTGGCTAGTGACTTCATACATTTTTTTTTAATTCTTTGTTTACTAAAGTAACAGTGCTGCGATTGCATGCTTTAATGAACAACGACGTAATATCAAAATTACAGAGTATTTCAACATTTGAATAACTTATTAAATTTCAAAACAAATTCAAAGAAAAACATGTAATGGCTGTTGTTACACTTCACTCAGTGACACTGGGCGGAATGTGTTCAGGTCAAAATTTTAAAAGTATCTTACATCATGCCAGCCCATGAGCCATTAATGTGTCTTATAAATGGGTGTTTTCAATTATTACGATGACCCGTGACAAGATAAACAATTGCTCTACAACCCCGAGAATTGTTTGTTGTTGTTTTTTTGTAGTGGCAGCTATGAACTGTGATCGTGATGGAGTCGTCTCTTGGTTTTAGTTAACACTGTACTGAACTTCCATTTTACAACAACTATATTTGCTACTGCACGACACAAATCGCTTTTTTGGGAACAATCACGGTACTTTAGTTCCTTATCAACTATAAAAGTGCCATTTGCTATCGATAGGCACACCTTGCAAATCAATGACCCATTGTTATATCAGCAAAGCAGGTGTGAACCAATATTTTTCACTATTGAGGAATTTCAGCTCAATGGCACAGAAAGGGGTCACAAACATTGATTAGGGAATCAGTCACCACTGCTAACATTTGGGCACTTTTAGGGGTAATACAGATTGGCTGTAAGTATCTGCTTCAAAGAACAAAGGCACGTTTGATCTTTAAGTTGAATACCTCAATCAAAAACCTCAGTCACTTTGTACATTCGTGTTTTTCGAACACGTCTCATCGGTTTTGTATTACCTTCTTAGCAATACTGAATTTTATCACTGTGTCAGATCTACCTAGCTCTGTTAGACATGAAAACACATGTCACTTATATCATGCTGAAAACTGCACCGACGGAAGATTGGACTAAATACATGAATGAACTAGCTTTCCTTTGACAAGAGATATTGATGAAGATTAGCCTACTGAATCTACTTTTTGCTATGTTGACTCAAAGGGTTGATAGTTGCTTGCCATTTAAATGCCAGGGGGTGAGTGCATGAAGGCATATCGTCACCGCACTACGCTAATGACTTAAATCAGTTTTGATACTTTTGAGATATTAATACCAAAAAAAAACCAACTGTTTCTTTTCCTGTCATTTGGAGACTTACGCCATTATGATTCTATTGGATCAGTACGTTATATTACTATACTATCTGACAGCCCCCATGCTCAGGAATGCAAGGAACTGGACGGTGCCTTTTACCATAAGTCTGATATATGCCATTATCGTAGCGTATTGACGACACCCTCCTGGTCACTTACGCCTCTAGATGGATGTTTCATGTTGTTGTTTTTTTTATAGTTGCTGCTCAGCGATCAGCATAGAGCATAAATAAACCCTATGAAACTCCTGCCCTTGGCTTGTGTTCTGGGAGATAATCGGGTTCTGTGATGCCAGTGTTCTCACTGATCTAACTAATCCCGCCAGTCAATCCATGATTAATTTTTTTCTTTATACTGGCTATTTTCAAACATTAACGATATGTGTGTGCGCCTAAAGAAAGGTACCAACTGTCGGTACAGCTATTTTTGAGCTAGGGGGTGAAAAGGTAGAAAAAGTCGTGACTAGTCGAAAATCTACTTCTAGCAGAAAACACAAGTTTAAGCATTTTTAAATAGCATATGAAAAGGATTTTGGAATATTTTATGTTTAAATATTATTTTATTAATTATTTGTACAACATGTGACTCTTCAAGAAGTAATATTGAAGTGATTGTTGCTAGGGGACCGTGGACTAATTACAAAGCCGTTATAGAGATAATACTGAGTAGAGTTCACTGCTCTTCTATAGTTTACCGCATAACATGCCACGGTCCCCTAAAAACCGCCAAGTCGGAAGTTTTTTTGATCTTGTTAGGAGAGCGCAGTATTTTACATAGAAAACTAGAGCTGGGCAGTGAACACAACTCTGTAGTTTCCCTATTTGCCTTTATAATAAAACTACCCTCCCCCAACAATATCCAAAAAGTCTGTCATGGGAGAGAGCTGTTAAAGCTGTTTTTCTCAAAAGTTTGTTTTTGCCCCCTGTCTTACAAAATGTGCCATATCTTCAAAACTACTTAAGATATTGTTAAAATTTTAAAAGCAGCGTGTTCAGCATGGAATTTTCTAGAAGAATATGCCCTTATCTCAAAATCCAAAATTTGCGACAACTGGGACCTTTCTCCAGGCACACACACATATTGTTTTTGAACCATCTCAACGCGCAGTGACATGGAGGTAATTTCATTACTGTAAGAAAATATGGCCATAAGTCGCATTTGGATTTCCTCCCGAAACTAATACTTTGCCAGGAAACACTACTGAGATTGGGGCTATAATAGGCCTGGTTAATCCCTGACATACGCGATATCGACCTCAAGGTAACTTCAATAAGGAATTTTTTGGAGTAAAGTTTCGGCATAGACATTCATGCATATCAAAGTGTACGCCTACACTGTACCAAAGTATCTAATAAGGCAGCCTCGTTTACCTCGCCTAATGAATGCATTCCGGGTACTTAGTAAACAAGGGTGAAAACATGAACTGTAATACTTACACCTGATGAATGAAAAACTGCACCGTACCATCCACTGATCTGTCAACGACAAGTCAAGTTTAACACACACCAATACATGATAATCCTATAACATGACGAGATACCTACACCTCCCCACACATCCACAGCCAAATCCTGTACCAGAGCACTGAACACT
Source organism: Onchidella celtica (assembly GCA_963931925.1). Taxonomy (NCBI): domain Eukaryota; kingdom Metazoa; phylum Mollusca; class Gastropoda; order Systellommatophora; family Onchidiidae; genus Onchidella; species Onchidella celtica. Next base: position 69,096,598 of record OZ007568.1, read on the forward strand.
TGCTTTTCAAATCTGTTTATCCTTTAACGGTTTATCACAAAGATTGTCAGTCAACTGCCTGGCCCATATTTTCCCTCCTTGCGTGGCCCAGGAGGATCGTGCCTCTTCCGCAGGTGGCTGTTGAATAGTATCAATCGACCCCCGCGATAGAAAAGCCCTGTATTCAGTCAGCACTATGCGTGCTTATAGCAATATGTTAACGTACACATAAAAGGGCTGCACAATTTTGCTATATTCACAGGGGCTGAGACCGCCACCGGCTGGCCTAATTAAAAACACACATTCTCGACACCAGGTTACAAGCGCGCGACCACTTCACTCGAGTTGGCGTGCAAAAATTTTGCGCACTTAATGAGGTCATTCACAGCTTTAAGTGTTAACTTCTCCAAATTACTGTTGCTGTTGTTGTTGTCGTTGTTGTTGTTGTTATTCTTGAGTGGCTGTTGTTAGGGGGGGGCGTGGTAAACTATTGTAAGCTATTGCTGAACAGTGAACGTAACTCAGTCTTTTCTCAATTTGGCGTTGTAATTGAACTGCGCGCCCCTGAAAACATCATCCTTTTTCTTGCTGTTTGTGTTGGCAAATGATCGTGGATTTGTTGTGAGCACCAACAACGCATCGCCGCCTCAGTTCTTGTTTGTTCCAACTCCACTTTTTGTACTACTGAGAAATGCCACTTTAATCATGTGCGGCTTTAATATTTCCTCGTGATATAAGAGTTAGAATAACAGCTTGATAAGTGCCACAACGCATGTCAAACAAGTGTCCAAGTGTGCATTTGTTATCTTCTACATCTCCACTTTTTTCCCCCAGAACATGGAGAGAGCACAAACATGAGCCGGGGTTGCGACAGTGCATCTAATGAAAAAAAAAAAAACTATGTTTCGGTAGGGACAGTTTACAAGTCAGGCCCACAGGGGGGGGGGGGGGGGGGAACAACACTGAGCGGTGTTCACTGTTCAGCTACATTTTCTTTATTCGGGTTCACCTGGAGACTGTCCATGGCGGAGCATGAAAGGAAGTACCAGAGAAAAAAAAAGAAGTCATTCTTATCTTTGTAGAAGCACATAACATAATGTATGTGTCAAATTACCCCGAAAGGTCTCACAAGTATGTAGACAATTAATTATAATATGCTTTTCAAAGGGAAGACAGAATTACTATTGCTTTTGCCTCGGCCACTGAAAAAGAATAATAAAACATAATCACGTAAATCACTGTCTCCTCCCACCATCCCCCCTCCCCCATACCCTCATTCTTACACCCCCCCCCCCCACCTTCCTTCCGTGAAATTAAATTCAACGGAACGAACCCTGCTCAAGCACACACACACATTCTTCACTCACAGTCACACATGCTACTTGCACTTGAAACTGTGAAGAGAGGTTAAAAGATTGCCGTATTATCACAGCTGAAATGATCAAGCCGTTTGGGGCGAAAATGCAGTGGTGAACTTTTAGGTGTTTTCATGGCAAAATAATAATGCTTGCTGTTCTAAAAAAGGAAACACTTCTTTATTTCGAGCATCAGTAATGTTGCAGTTATATATATATATTTAAAAAAAGATATACCGAATGTTGCAACCAAGCGGTTTTAATGTCTGGGGCGTTAGTGATGAGCTGCATAATGTGATGCTAATCACGGCCTCTGCAGAAATAGATCACAGAGTTATTTAGGAAGCAAAAAGTTGCATTTCTCATCTCAAGCACTCCAGAAAATTGTTTCTATCAAGGCAAATCCATCGGGGTTGGGGGTGGGGGGTGGGCAGGTACAGAGTTATTTTGAACTGTCTACCTGTCTGGGCGATATTTAGGAGAAAACACCCACCATTTATTTTGAAGAGGTCTATCGTGAAAAGTAATGCTAGAAAAAAAAAATCGCCTCAATCACTGAAGTTCTCCGTTTTCGGAGTCCTATCTGGCAGTACGTTGAGTCGTCTACTTCAGGTCATACACAAACATATACGGTCAAATAAACAAACAAACAAAAAAACTGTATGCAAAATTTCTTCACTTCAGTATAAAATAAATGCGTGGAAAGTAGTACTGAAAAAAGGCCTTTGTCACCGAAGCTGTGTCTCTTGAGTCTTTTCAAACTCTTCCGAAACGTGTCTAGCAGAATGTCGAGCTTCGCCTTTAGATGATACACAACCCCTTAAGGCCAAGTTTACAAGAACAGCCTAAAATATGTGTTAATTCCATTAGTTCAGTACATAAATAATGCCTACTCTTGTGGAAAGAAACGTTGAAAAAAAAGCCGTCGTGATTGAAGCTCTCTGTTTTCAAATTCCTCAAGGGTGTATCTGGTGGTATGAGGCACCGTCTCCTCAGATGACACAAAAACCCATACAATCATGGTGGTATGTCGCACCGTCTCCTTCAGATGATACACAAATCCATACAACCATGGTGGTATGCTGCACCGCCTCCTTCAGATGATACACAAACCCATACAACCACAGTGGTATGTCGCACCGACTCCTTCAGATGACACACAAACCCATACAATCATGGTCGTATGTCGCACCGTCTCCTTCAGATGATACACAAACTCATATAACCAAGTTTTCAACACCACCAACAACAAAATGTTATGAATTAATTCCTTCTGATCCGTACAGATCAATTGTTCATCCGGCTGGAAAGCGGCATTGAAAAGGTTTCTATTACTGGAGCTCGAAGTTTTCAGACGCTGGAGAAATGTCGAACCTTTGCCTTCAGATCATACCCATGAGGTCAAGTATACAACATCAATAACAACAAAATGTGTGCTAATTCTTCTAGTTCAGTACAACATGAACGGCCCAGATAAGTGGAAAGCAATATCCAAAAAGCTTTTGTCACTGAAGATCTCTCTGTTCAAACTTTTCCCAAACATGTCTGGCAGAGTACCAAATACCAAACCTTCACCCACAGATGATATCTATAAGGTCAAGTATACAACATCAATAACAACAAAAGGTGAGCTAATTCTTTTAGTTTAGTACAAAATGAACTGCCTCCATAAGTGGGAAGCAGTGCTCAATACTTTGTCACTGAAGATCTCTTTGCCTCAATAAGTGGGAAGCAGTGCTCAATACTTTGTCACTGAAGATCTCTTTGCCTCAATAAGTGGGAAGCAGTGCTCAATACTTTGTCACTGAAGATCTCTTTGCCTCAATAAGTGGGAAGCAGTGCTCAATACTTTGTCACTGAAGATCTCTTTGCCTCAATAAGTGGGAAGCAGTGCTCAATACTTTGTTACTGAAGATCTCTTTGCCTCTATAAGTGGGAAGCAGTGCTCAATACTTTGTAACTGAAGATCTCTTTTTTCAAACTCTTCCGAAACATGTCTGGCGGAGAGGCAAACTTTCGCCCTCACATCAAACCCATGAGGTAAAGTATACAACATCAGTAAGGACAAAAGGTGGGCTAATTCCTTTAGTTCAATACATAATGAACTGCCAACATAAATGAGAAGCAATACTAAAAAAAAACTTTGTCACTGAAGATCTATCTTTTCAACTCTTCTGAAACATGTCCGGCAGATTGGCGAACCTTCGCCCTAACATGATACCCATAAGGTCACGCATACAACCTCAATAACAACAAAATATTTGCTAATACCTTTAGGTCAGTACAAACAAATTTGCCCAGACAAGTGGAAAGCGACACTGAAAAAGCCTTTGTTACTGAAACTCACTGTTTTCACACTCTTCGGGAGCATATCTGGCGGACGGATTGAAGTGGAGATCTCTTCAATTACGAAAGCCCCGCGACTGTCTCAAAGTTAAACAAAATCCCCCAAGGGAGAGTGCTGTCTGAAGTATGCGAGCAGGAAGATTTTAAGAGGGCAGCTCTCATTCTCTCTTATCCCGTTCTGGAAAATTGGATTGAAACCTTCTAGATTTCAACAGAGCTCTGTCAACATCAGTTAGATCACTGGTCAACTTTTGCCTGCAGAGAGCGTGACTGTTCTATTCACAGCCTGTTTTTCAGTCACAGAACAGAACATCATCCCTTTCCCGTGGAGACGTAATGTATTACGAGACCAGCCAACCCCCTTGCAAGAGAGTCGTGCAAACTCTTTGAAATTTGAACCCATTATAGACTGGAAGATGAAACATTTTTTTTTAACAAAAAAACGGACAGGAAAAGCTAGGAATTTTAAGCGATAAAACGCTACATGGAAAAGATACGACCCAACTTCGGCAATTTTCGTCTTTCACGAACATGTATTCACAATTTCATTTATCTGTTGCAAACTACATTATTTTCTATGGAATTTAGGTAACACCGCCGTGTTTCTAAGTTTTCTTGTTGTCTCAGAGTTCTCAGAGAAGCTTTTGCAAGTCACCCTTATATAACAATAAATAAAAATGAGAATGCCCATGACAGGGTCCTGATGTTCTGGAATTTGAAGTGGCATTTTGCATGGAAAATTTGGCACTTCATCAAAAACAGAGTTGATTTTTATATTCTAACGACTTAAATTTTGCTTTTTGGGTTTGTTTTTTTTTCGTTCTGTGTGTGTAGAAGTAGTGTGTAGTGTGTAACTCGGTTCGACCAAAAAGTGATGATAGAACCGTGTCATTCTAAGTGGACTAAATGCATGTTGCGTCTCCAGTTTTTGTTCTTGTCGTTATTGTTGTTTAATGTACTCACGATATAAAATTAACAACATCAGCCAAGAATGCTGCCGTTTTATTGAAAAAGACCGTATACACAAAACAAAACAAAACACAAATTACGGTGGGTGTCAGAAAATATTTGGAGTTGCGCCCTGCTGTATTAATTGTTTAATGACCATTTTGTAGTGACCAAAAGAAACCACTATAGCACAAAAATATAACCAAGACTGAAAGACGGAGCATTTTTGATTCTATAGAAATGATGTTGAAATGTGGACATTTCCCAAGTTGGGTTATACGGTCTTTTTCGGTAACGCGGCAGAATGTTGTAACAAGTCCGTACGTCCCCCAAGGTTTTTGCGCTAGTGGTACGTATTTCAAAGCCTTTTATGACTCCAGAGCTAGAGAGCCACACTCCTAACAACAGCCTTAATTAATTATTCCTTCAGATTTTCTTTTTAGTTTCCTCCTTTTTTTGTTGTTGTTGGAAGGGTAGAGGGCAGGTTTTGGATTCGATAAGATTTAGGCTTGAGGATAAGGACGGGGTTAGGAATAGGTACGCATATACGCGCCCCTAGCGCAAAACGCTTGGCGTGCGTGCGTACTTCTAACAACAGCCGTCAGCCAAAGTGCGGCTTACTATATTGCAACAGGACTTGTGGTGAAATATACAAAGCAGTACCCTATTGTTAATTACAAAAAAAAGCAGACAAAGACAATGTCCTCAAGTGTGTTATGCTTGTCATAGTTATACCCCAAGTGGGTCCTCTGTTACAATACACTGAAACAATGAGTCATCTGGACATAACCAATGACCCATTTACATTGGACTCGTCAAGCGGCAGATGGTGGCTTCGTGTGGTCTGTTGTAAACTGTGATTACTTTCATCTCTTGTGTGTCTCGCTTTGTTTTATTGTTGTTTTGATGCGTGCGCGTATGTGTGTGTGTCTGTGTGTGTGCGGGTGTGTGTGTGTGTGTGTGTGTTTGTATATGTGTGTGTTTTAGCACAGACAGACAGTGTGATGATAAGCGCAGGTGTACACATTCGACTTTGTCACTTTGAAGTCGCGTCGCTTTCTCGGAAATCTAGATGAAAGAATACAGATGCGCACACATGCCAGGCACGGTCACACTGCAGTTTCGACGATAACACGAAACTGACACACGGCTGCCACACGACAAGAAGTTGCAAGTGCGCGCCTAGGATCTCATTCTGCCCTACATCATTCTGTTATAATTTGTCTATCATCTTGTTTACTCCTAGCACAATATGGCTGTTATCGGGTCGACGTTCTTTCCCCCAAACTCAGATTCAAAACTCAAAACATTTTCCTCCGACAAGTAAATCAAATACGTGTTTGAACACAGTGGAGCTACATAATTACAAGGTTATACAATAAGGAAAACAATTGTTTTGTTTGTTTCTTAACCCTTTGACTACTGACGTCCTGAAAGCCAGATTTTCTCAAATCCGGTTTATAATGAGATCCACTTATTTCAGTTATTTTAAATGGTAAATATGAATCCAGATCAGGACATCGACCTGTAGTTAAAAGTTGGTAACGGAGAAACAAAATATATAACTGACGGAACAGTAAAGGGTTAACAGTAAAGCTGCTTCAGTACTGAAGGGGTTAATCTGCAGAGCCCTATGAGAGTGGATGAGTATTAGAACATTAAATATTTCAGTGTATTAATGTCGAAATGATACCAGAACACTGAATATTAAAATATTATGAAGAAAGTCATAGTCTTCAGTAAACTTTAAGCCTTGGCGTGCACTGGCCGATTTTGACCTGCCGAATAGATTCAAAGAGACCCCGTGCACCAGCCGACTAACTGGATCTCATTAAAACTCAGTATCGTACGTGACGTCACCTTCCAACTAGTTCGATCTCATTAAAACCAAAGATACTAAAAACGATAAGATGAGACACTGTCTTCTTCGCACCACTAAAACTAAAAAAACCGTGCACACAATTTGGGCGCTGATCGGGGGCGGGGCCCATGGCGCATAGTATGAAAAGAATGCTTGATATAATGGCAAATTTATGATGCAAAATTGTGACAGTGCTACTGCGACTAAAAAAAAAAAAAAAAAGCCAGGGTTTTCTCACAGTGATTAAGGTTACAATTCCAAAATAAGTGACGTCAATCAAGGCCCATAGCGATAGCTGAACAGTGAACAAAATTCAGTATTTTCCCTATTTGGCTTTGTAAAATACGGCACTTTTCATGACTTCCGCGCGTCTACCGCTAGGCGGCGGTGCGAAATCTGTGCACGCGAAAAGCACTAGCTGTCGCATCTTATCCATTCTAGTATCTTTATTAAAACTTTGTATGGGATGTCACCATCCAACTACCTGACAGATCAAAGCCGACTAATGCGCGCCAAGGGAGCTTCCTCCGACCCGCCAATACGAGAGGAGCTCCGAAAATATTTTTTGCTGATGTTATTGTTGTTGTTAATAGAGTGTGTTCGCCTCATATAACCTTACAAATAAGCCCACAAACAGTGATTTGCAGTCTTGTTTGACAGCAGTGCTGTCCAGTGCTTTGCTGGAAATGATGGAGATTCACGCTTCCAACGAAGGTACCACGCCTGTCAGATTAGTGCGTCTCTCGTGAGTTCGCTTACAGAGTTGGTGATTAATAAGGCAACGCTGACACCCACGCCTTTCACCGGTGTCAAGGCCAGTATCATTGATGGATATCGCTTCCAGATGCAAAATGTATTCTTGTATTATTGAGGACAGAGAGAGAGAGAGAGAGAGGAGGAGGGGGAGAGAGAGGGGGAGGGGGAGAAACGAAGAGAGAGAGATTCAGAGACAGAGAGGGGGAGAAATGGAGAGAGAGACAGAGAGGGAGGGAGAAATGGAGACAGGGAGAGAGTGAACGAGAAAGAGAGACCGAGAGGGAGGGAAAATAGAGAGAGAGAGAGACAGACAGACAGGGAGGGAGAAATGGGGACAAGAAGAGAGAGAGAAGAGAGAGAGAGAGAGAGAGAGAAAGAGCGATAAAGAGATAGAGAGGAAATGAAATTGGAATCGGGAAGAGGAGAGAGGGGGAGAGAGAGAGGAAGGGAGGGAGAGAGAAAGTGTGTTCACTTCAAATATAAGTGTACTGTTGCCGCAATTGTTCTTGTCGCTGTACTTTTTTCAGTTTTTGATCAACCAAAGTAAATTACATCCTGGTTCTGATTTTCATTCTGATATCATGTAATGAGTTAGCTGGAGCAGCGGTTCTTAACCCTCTTAAAACCTGTCCCAATTACATTCACATCTCAAAGTTCAATTCCCCCACAGTATTATCATCAAGTTTATTTTTCAAAAACCGTTCAATATAATCCTTACAATTCTAACAGAACAATTATATGTATTGATTATACAGTGTGGCACTTGACATTGTGTCAGCTTCACAAGTAGATCAGTGCAGATGAAGGTACAGTTAGTAGTGTGCGTTATCAATTCTAAATCAATTCTAAATGATTGCTCCCACCCCTTGTTCCATCAGATAGTCCGATCCCAAAGAAGTGGACGAATACTGTATTTAAAAACAAACAGAGAGCGCTATAGACGATCTGTTTTGCCATCGGCAATTCGAAGTAATAGCGTTTCCTGATGTGGTATGCTGTTGTTAGTTTTTTCTAATGGATTGTTCTGACAGTCTGTGTGTGTATGAGCAATGTTCTTACTTGCTGGTAATGTTGTGTGAGCAATGTGCGTGTGTGGGATATGCGTTAAAGATTTGTAGGCCTTAGATATTGTATTTACGGTTGTACTGTTACTGGTGCTGTGACAACAAATGTCCTGGAAACAGGATAATAAAGTTATATCTGATCTTATCTTATTTTACGGCCTACTATGTACCTCCTGATAGTGTTGCCAAGTGGCATCTCAGGAAACCAGAGTAAAGAATTCTGGCACTATTTTGTTTTAATTCCTTGACATCGCAAACCAAATGAGGGAGTTTGGTTGTCAGTCAATAACTGGCATTTACTGTTTAATTGTTGCTGTTGTATGTACTGGTATTTTTTTTTCTTTACACTTCTACACTTCCATAGAAAAGCAAGGTTAATAGATGGAGATACAGATATTTTTTGTGTGTGTGTGTGTACTTAAAATAAAAATAATCCACTTAATCATTATCATAATGTCTTTAATGTGTTATGTCAAATTTGTGGCAAGGTTGGTTGGAAAATCTTCTGGCCAAGCTAAGTTATGTGAGTTACACCCCCTCACCCCCCCCCCCCACCGTGGTTAATCTGGATTACATAATGTTGGAGTCACACGTGAGACTGAAACAAAACAAAAGCGGAAAAAAAAAATTAAAAAATAATAATAAAGAAGAACAAGCTACTACACACACAAGAAACCAACTATTTCACAGCGCCACAACAAGTTCAGTCAGTGTGTGTATGCATGTGTTACACAAACAGCAGTGAACCACAGACTATATCCAAGTATCTCTCTTGTTGTTGTGTTTTCAAGTTTACAATTATATTACCAGTGACTGTGTCAGTTTTCGAACCTCTGCTGAGGTCACCTGGCTTGTCGTTCTGTTATAATGTTCTGTGTACCGTCTTGCTTCTTCCTAGAACAGTGTGACCGTTATCGCGTGTCCACCTGCTTGCTCCAAACTCAAACTCAAACTCAAATGATAAAAAGACAAAAAGTCCCCACTTCAGGCTGAAAGAAATCCTGCACAAAAAGATAGACCTAAGCCGTGACAGATGCCGAGATGGGTAGATTCACCCACAAAATTCAACGAGTTTTAGATAGATAGATAGACAGACAGACAGACAGACAGACAGACAGACAGACAGACAGACAGACAGACAGACGGATGGATTGATAGATAGACAGACAGACAGACAGACAGACAGATAGATAGATAGATGGATAGATAGATAGATAGATAGATAGATAGATAGATAGATAGATAGATAGATAGATAGATAGATAGATAGACAGACAGACAGACAGACAGACAGACGGACAGACAGACAGACAGACAGACAGATAGATAGATAGACAGACAGACAGGCAGACAGACAGACGGATAGATAGATAGATAGATAGATAGATAGATAGATAGATAGATAGATAGATAGATAGATAGACAGACAGACAGACAGACAGACAAACAGATAGATAGATAGATAGATGGTTAGATAGATAGATAGATAGATAGATAGATAGATAGATAGATAGATAGATAGATAGATAGATAGATAGATAGATACATAGATAGATAGATAGATAGATAGAACACTGCACAGTGTGCAATTGTGTGCACCGAGAATTTTGCAGGAAGTGGTGATCCCATGGGCTTATAATGCGTTTGTGAACACGCATTACTTAAAAAAAAATATCGGAGGCAAAATCAGCGACACAGAAGGAAATCGAAACACAAAAAATACTTTCGCATAATTTCAAGACCTCAAAATTTATGTAAAAAAAACCTTTGTGTGGATCGGAAGGACGGCATCTTAAAAAATTTCACGCAAATCTGAGTTGTTAAAAATCTTGCTCCCTCCCTCTCCACCCTCACGTTTTATACGCTGGACACAGCCCCCCCCCCCCCCAACCGGACCTACATATCTATCGATGAGCCCTTATCAGCAGGCAGCTTTTCCCTCATTGACTATACCACACTATCAGTTCCCCTGCGTGAGCGAATAACAACAGTAATCATGCCCGGTCTCGTCTGGCAGTATCTGGCAGGAAGGACGCGATGATGACTGCTAATTATGATGTCAGGCTTGTCTGTCACGAGTGGAGTGAGCGAGATTCAAGGATTACGGGGGCATGGAAGTGTAGGATTGACTCACGGGATAGTGAGGCTGCTCACTTATATTGTCTTCTGTTAGTTAACGTTGAAGCGTGCATGTTGTGAGTGAAGTTGAGGCGTAGTAGAGGCAAAATCTGAATAGTCAGATCACTGCAAGTTAAGAGGTCCAAGGGGACAGACGTGAGATCAGAGGCAGTCGGGAGATTGTGTGTTTTCCAGTGATGACTGGTAGGTTGAACTGTGATTGATAATTATGATGATTGATGTACTAGATTCTCCTATGACCATGATGTAAATAAGTTATATGTGAGGACTGTGAAAGTTATTGATTACTGTGTATAGAGATGTGCGCAATGAGCGATAGATGTAAGTTAGGATCATGGATTCGTAGCGAGTCTGAGTACGGTGTAACACGGTGGAGGTGTGTTACCGTAAGATGTGTGGTGAGTGAAATGTGGACTATTGTGAGTACGCTTGATGGTTCGTAATGAGTGGTGAAGTGGATAGTAATTGTGTGGTGTATTACAGATGTAATGTTATTCTTATAGGTGCCGGGGTCGGGCAGAGAAGCCACCCGCGGTGAGCGGACTTGTGCCGGGGTTGGGCAGAAGGCTACCCACAGGCCTGCCTGAGTGAAGCTGTCGCGCAGGACAGCGGGAGCACATGAGTCGTGGCAGTCTGGCCACAGACAGGGACGTTGTTATTGTCCTTATTGCTATTCAAATGTTAATGTGCTATTACGATGTTAATGTGCTATTAAGATGTTTATGTGCCATTGAGAATATAATGTGCTATTGAAATAGTAATGTGCTGTTAAGACCTCGAGGGAGATTGAGATACGGAGATTAGGTTGAGCCGGAGCCAATAAGAGAGGCCAGCAAGTAATATATATATATAGATGTGAGGCTGAGGCCAGAGCATAGTTAGAAAGTAACTATCGGGTTGTGGACCCAGAGAAGAATGAATGTGGGGAATGCTGACCGTTGAATGGTATTTGAATTGAGTTAATGTAATGTATGTAATTGCATAGATATCTTATTTCTATATATAATAAATGTGTGAGTCTGTTTGGTTGTTCTGTTAAGTGTTATACTTGTTCGTTCGTGATTGTTGTCCTGTCATAATTATTACATTTCCCAGTCTGGGATTTGTTACATTGTCCACTGATAATTGGAGGATTTTTCCGTTCTTTTTTCTCCTGATTGTGAGCGAAAAGAGAAAGCATAGGTTATCATTTTATCAGACAACCCAGGCAGCTAAATACATAGGCGGTGTAAAATCGGTAAATTCAGTCGCTGGTAGTGGAGAATTCGTAAATTCGCCTGTAGGCAGGGAAAAGCTGGTACATTCACTGAAGCAGTGAATTGGTAAATTCACCTGAAGCAATGAAAAGTTGATAAATTCACCTGTAGGCAGTGAATAGTTGGTGAAGTCCCCTGTAGGCAGTGAATAGTTGGTAAATTCACCTGTAGGCAGTGAATAGTTGGTAAATTCACCTGTAGGCAGTGAATAGTTGGTAAATTCACCTGTAGGCAGTGAATAGTTGGTAAATTCACCTGTAGGCAGTGAATAGTTGGTAAATTTACATGTAGGCAGTGAATAGTTGGTAAATTCACCTGTAGGCAGTGAATAGTTGGTAAATTCACCTGTAGGCAGTGAATAGTTGGTAAATTCTCCTGTAGGCAGTGAATAGTTGGTAAATTCACCTGTAGGCAGTGAATAGTTGGTAAATTCACTTGTTGGCTTTGAAAAGTTGCTAAATTCGACGGTAAAGGCTGGCTGGCAGTGTAAAATTGATACTTTCAGCCGTACACCAATAGCAGCTTCTTGTGTAATATGTGTACTTGCCGTCCTTTTGAAACAAAATATTGTGATCTTAAAATATGGCTTTCATGAAATGTTTTTGAAGTGGCAGTTTGAAATATGCGCAATACTACTATTACCAGCACTGCACTGTGGCAATGTCGTGTCTGCTCCAGTTGTAACTGGGCTGCAATGGCACCAAGGCAAATTTCCCAAATGGGATCGAAGAAGTATACAAAATACAAAATATAGGAATTAAAATACTATTGCAAAATATGGGTTTCATGAAATTCGAATACTCCTGATAGGGCAGTTTGAAAGGTGCAGGCAATTTCATCGTGATATAAAAGTTATATATGATTTTAAATGTGCCTTTCATGATACAGTCTTGACTTGGTTCAGTCTCGCCAATCAGCGAGGTTCCCCTTAATTTCATAGTTCACAGCTCGTCCTAAGATCGAGACAAAACAGTCTTAGCTCAGTAGGCCTTCAGCCTAAGTTAGATTTGGCCTCACAGAATTATTGGCATTTTATTCGTGAAAAGCATTTACATACGCACGCAGAAAGAACAAACAAACAAACCAGCAAAAAAAAAAAAAAAACAGGCGTCATAATCATACATGACCTCAATTTCGCGACAGAAATCATCTTTGGTCGGTATAAAGCTGAGTTTTCATGCGTACGGAAACGGAAACGGTAATGGAAACGTCAAAATCCCTTCAAGCGGCGAAATAGAAAGAATATATTCATGTGGTCTAGAAACGCCGTTTCCGGACATACTGAAACACTGTTTCTTTTTTTGCCGTTGATAGATTTTTGACGTTTCCGTTTCTGTGCACATGAAAACACGGCTTAAATCTGGGTTTTCTAGTGTACGGAAACGGCGTCGGTAAAGGAAACGTCAAAATCCCATCAAAAAGTGAAGCAGAAAGAATGTTTTCGAGTGTACGAAAGTACAGTTTTAGTGCAGTTTTCAGTGCGACGCCACAGTGACTTAATTACCGAATTGAGAAAGTCATAATTTATTTCCCTCTCTCGCTCTGTCTGACAAACGGCTGAGTACCACAGACACCCAAATAAGATTAGACCTTGCAGTTTGACGAGTTCAGGAGATACAATTATTCAGTGCTCATGCCAAGAAGCCATTAAAGGCCGGTGCGTTTCGGTCACAGAATAAGTTCTCTTTTTATTCAACCTTTGTGGTACTCGTATTGGACGGTGTTGCAACTCTTCACTGTTCTCGTGACCTGAGCCAGGGGTTTTTCAACCTATATAGCATGGAGTTCGGCTTTTTCCAGGGCGACAATAGTCTATTTAAGGTAGCAATGAAGATAGACAGACAGGTAGACTGACAGATAGACACTTTGATGAACAGATAGATGGATGGATGAGTGGGTGTAGAGATAGATAGAGAGGTGGACATAGAGACAGACAGACAGAGAGTTATAGACAGACACATATATAGACAGAATGAAATGAATGAAACACGCTATGCACAGATCAGTTTAATAGACTGACATTGCATCTGAATTTTATCACGCCCACTTGAAGCTCGGGAAACCTAAAAATAATCCGTTTTTTTACCCGTGTCTCATCCAGAGAAAACGTTCTGGTTAGTCGGAGAGAGAGAGAGAGAGAGAAAGACAGAGAGTGGGAGAGATGGGAAGAGAAAGGGATAGAAAGGGAGAGAGATAGATAGAAAGAGAGAGACCGGGAGAGAGATAGAAAGGGAGAGAGAGAAAGAGAGAGAAATGACCTTTGTAATGAGGATACCGTAACTTCAACAACGGTACATACCTTCTCTCGCCACACTCTGACCCCAGTTCCTTCTCTCCATCTTTCTTTATTTCTGCCGGTTTTGTTTGTTTGTTTGTTTGCCTGGGTGTTGTTTTTTTCTGTTTGTTTGTTGTTGTTGTTGTTGTCAAAGAGCATGCTTTGGCCACTGACGTTCAGCCTCTTTAGATAATTAAATATCTGATTTGTGCTGAAATGTTATACACGGAAGGCCCATGTGATACCTAAAAAGGGAATCAGAAAAGACCCAACTCTTTACAGTATCCAGGGAAGTTTAAAGATCCCTCACTGGAAACGTTCGGTTAGGCGGAGAGAGAGAGAGAGAGAGTGTGTGTGTGTGTGAGAGAGAGAGAGAGAGAGAGAGGAGAGAGAGAGAGTGAGAGGGAGAGAGAGAGAGAGAGAGAGAGTGAGTGAGAGAGAGAGAAAGAGAGAGAGAGAGAGAGAGTGAGAGGGAGTTTCCTATTCTTTCAACAATATGATTGCTTTTTTTTGGGGGGGGGGGGGTATATCAAAGTAATTTGAACCCACAGAGAGCGGAATTAGAATTTCCTCAAATCAGCAAACATTTCTAGCCAATATTATAGCCAGCAGCAACGAGTGGTTACTGTGTTGAACCTTTGTTTTGCAAGTATTATGTTTCAATTGTTATGCAATAATTTGACGTTCTGTTCGTCCAGACTTTTAGTTATGCATAGTATGTGTTTATCTGTCTGTCTGTCTGTCTGCCTGTCTGCCTCCCTCTATCTTTTCCTTCCCTCTCGCTTTCTCTCTCCCCCTCTTGAAGTCTAGTTCTCTCTCTTTCTCTCCCTCTCTCTCTCTCTCTCTCTCTCCCTCCCTTCCTCTCTCCCTTACTCCTCCTCCCTCCCCTCTCTCTTTCCGACTCCCTCTCTACCTCTCTCTCTCTTTCTCGTCGTCTCTCTACCTCCCTCGCTCCCTCCTCCATATCCCCCTCCCTCCTTTTATTTCTCTTCCTGTCTTTCCCTCTCTCTTTCTCTTTCTCTCTCTCTCTCTCTCATCCCCTCTTTCTTATTCAGAACCAACGACATTAACAGAAATTCTCCTCTCAGAACAAAATAAAATCATCTCATTTATTCCCTTTAAAAAGTTCCCTCCGTAATCTACGGGTACTACATTTTTATACCGGACACAGACGGCGTTCGTGTACTCTTGATGAAACCAAAATTGCATTTCATGTTGGACAAGAAATCATTCGATCAATGAAAGACCCATTTTCTTTTCTCTACACCGAAACTGGAAGGAAGGAAAGTCTGCACTGCAGACTGAAACTGTAAGATGATAGTGAATGGGTAGTAAAGGCTCACATTGTACACGGTTTGGCCAATTTCATCCTTTCAGTTCAGTATTTTCTATGCATAAAATATTTCTGAGGCAGCGTTATTATCAGGTATAGCATTAACATTTCAAAAACCCGTTTAGAAGCAAAGGCGCCGCAAAAGATTGGTCTTTTTTTACCGATGGTATCGCAGTCTTGTATAAAGAGGTAAGGAGGTCATTAATTATTCATTAACGCAAAAGTCTTTTGAATTTTTTCCTTTCTTCCTTTAAATTTTCTTCTTTTTTTTTTTTTAAGCGCGATGACTGTCCGTAGTAACTGTAACAGGGTCACAGATTGGCAAGGTATAAATAGCGTGGGAAGATAGTTGACGGCGGGGAGACAGAGTTATTGTAGGCCAGAGGGGGAAAGTACGGGATGCAACGGAAAGCGTTGACACCCGAAAAGGGTAGTGTTTACTTGACCGCCGTACTTGACGATCAGATCACCTGGGAATTGCTTGGGGGGTAGAGATGCTTCAATAGTATTTGACGTGGAGTCGACGGGGGTGGCTATTAGGATAACTAATGTACACTCGGTGAGCGTCTTGGGACCCGGTTCCAACTTCAGACCGCTGAGAGCACTCACCAGCTTCGTGCCGAAGAGGAGACCACAACTGCAACTGTAACTTTGTACTAGTCTTGTGAGTGGGGAAGGTCAGGGAACCCGCAAACATCCTTTGTCAGAGCGTGGTATCTTTGGTATCTTGTCGGCATTTGAGCTGTTGCTGAGTGGTAAGTTAATTGTACGATGTATGTGTATTTTACTTAATGTTCATGATTGTAGAACCTAAATCTAGTGGGTTTACTTTGGTATAACTACTGCCTCTGAGAGAGTCACGGAAACGCCGTTATATATATGTTACGAAACCTTATAGGATGGGGTCTGTTAGAGAGAGCGTTATTCTTCGTGGGGAACGTGTAAATATCATTAAAACTGTATTGATCGTTTATTCTATTGCCTATATGGGAGCCTATGGAGTATGGGAGCTGCAGCCTGACTTATAACAGTGTCAGCGGTTAAAAGTATTAATGATGAATATCCGTCATGGAGTAAGTATGGAAGTCATGCCTTCCAGCAGTAGATTAGGAAATTGCGATTGTTTTTCTACAGAGGAGGAAGAACAACACCTTCTTGGCTTCTCAACTTCTTGTACTTTGATTAACGACATCGTGGCTTCTTGGTTTCCCGACCTATTGGTACCTGCCGATACCTGTTGACCTAACTGCGCAGTCAAGCCAGAGTAGAGAGGAAGAACCATTGCCCAGATAGCGCCGTACACCCCTAAAGGAGAGGTTTCCTTAAGCTGAATGTACCCGTGTGTGTTATAAAATGTGCTAGAAATTGAATATTACGGAGCCTTTTAATTATTATGTACTGATTTGCATCAACTTCATTCCATCGAAATTCACATGAAATTGTATGACCTATGTTCCTATTATTATTGAATGAATTAATAATTATTGCATATATATCGAGGGCCGCCAAGTAAACTATGGTAACTCATGTTTTTTCCGAAATTGACATTTTTGGCATCAAGAATGCATTTCCCACTATACACCTTCCATAAAATTTTCGCAGCTACATTCTTAAAATTAAGAGAGATATCCCATAATTTTAAAATATTGTATCTAAAAGTAGTGGTTATTTGCCGCGTATACTATTGTAAGTCAAGATACCATAGTATACGCGACAGAACTGGAGAAATGAGGTGTTGTATGTCGGACTTACAATAGTTTACAGGTGTAAAAACCACCAGTTTCTTTCATGGCCCACCCAGATACAATATTTTTTCAAGTAAATGTACATGTGAATGTCTTGAGTATGAAATTGCTCACGTTGTAATTCTGTAAGGCCTACTTAAAACTAAGCTTTGTAAGGTACCCAGTCCAGGGTGTACAGGGCACCATACATCACCGACAAAGGCCGTGCATGGGAATAGTGAGAAGATCCCGACCAGTTAATGAAGTTGCCTGGGAGCACCCAATATTAACCTGAAAACAAACTCACCACAACATGGAATACGCATGATCTGGACCAGATACTATTCCATGGTGATAAACCTACACTCATCACTGTTTGGACATTTCAATGAACAGTATCCACTCATCAGATCTATTCCTAATCAGTGTGAAGCATGTGGCTGTCAGGTTGATCTACAGATCATGGATTCATATACTGGGCTTTTGGAAACCAAGGATGATACTCCACCATACTTCAGTCTCCAACCTGCAATTTCAAGCATGGACAAGCACGCAATCCTGATCATTGGTTCGGACACACCTGCATTTTCATCTGCAATCATCAAGGATGACAATGTCTACCACATCTTTGACCCCCATAGCAGAAACCTGGCCGGTATGGCCTGCCCACATAGAGCTGCAGTTAGAACATCTCACAGTTCAGCAGCGGAAGTGAAGGAGTATCTCCTCTCTCTGGCAACATCATTGGGACTTTCATCAATCCCCTTTGAGCTTACACAGGTGCATGTTCTAGCCCAAGCGACAGAACCAGTGTATCACAATCTGAAGCCGACCGTGCCTTCTAGGTCTGATGAGCCATCAGACTCGGATTTACCGCTGGCTTCAATCAGGAAGCTGAGCAAAGGCCGGAACCAGAGGGTTTCTTCGCAGTAGGATTCTGATGACTTACCTGTCGTGGAGATCTAAAGGAAAACCTCTGTGAGGAGGAAAAACGAAGGGTGTCTGTCCAAACCAGTATCGGTGACAGTAGCTCAGATCTCAATAACTGGGACCCTAACAAAGACCCAGACTATGTTCCACAAGTAGAGCAGCCATCCGAAGAAGAGTGGATGTCAAAAGGTAGAGAGAGAGCACACCAGAGAAAGAGGTACAGCCTGAATCCACCTCACCCTTAAAGTACATGCAAGTGTCTGTATATGCCATGCAGCTTATTGCTGGTGGATCTGATTGTGATCCACAGAACGATCATCGATCGTTTGCATCAACGTTCAACATGGAAGAGCGCTCAGCGGGAAATCAAGATTCCCCTGAGCAGCTGATCCATACGTCTACAGCTTCAGAGGCTGGAGTACTGGACTGCAACAACATGACAACAGAAGACAGTATCAGCACTGTGGCTTCTTCTGCATCTCTCCGGAAAATGAGAGGTAGGAAGAGAAGACGAAACGAAAACAACTGGAAGGACACTAAGAGAAAGAAGAGCCTAAACTCAGGGGAAGAGTTTTCAACCAAAAAAGGCAAATTTGTCCGTAGGAAAACAATGACGGAGGGGTATGGATCGGCTTGCAGAATGCACTGCCATCAGAGAATTAGTACTGCACAGAGAGAGTCTATGTTTCATTTATTCTGGCGGACAGGGAGCATAGACAAGAGGAGAAATTACGTTTGCCACAACGTACATGCCAAGGACAAGGCAACAGGCATTGACACATTTAAGAGAAAGAGAAGCCTGCAGTATTACTTAAACATAGGCGTAAAATTTCCTGTGTGTAAAACCTTCTTTTTGCATAACAAACTTACAGAGCCAATGAAGAAGGAGAATGAAAGAATTAGAGAACACGCCAGGTCCTTTCCAACAGTGGAAAGTCACTACTGCCTGGAGGACAGTGAACGGCGGTACCTTGGTGCCTCCCTAAACTTGGCCACCATGTACAGACTTGACCGAGAGCAAAGGAGGCAAGAAATGACAACTAACATCGCCTCTTCCACAATCTATTGTGAGTTGTTTCGAACTGAGTTTAATCTTGGCTTTCACAACCCTAGCAAGGATAGATGCGATTTTTGTGTATCCTTTGAAAATCTCTCTCTCGAAGAAAAGGAAAAGCAAAGGCAAAAGTACGACGACCACCACCGCAACAAGGTTAGAGTGCAGGAGAAAAAGGCAAGAGACAAAGAAGACAGTCGTACCAACAGAGTGAGAAATTCAGTCTGTTTTGACTTACAAGAAGTCTTGATGACCCTCATTCAAATGTTTCAGTATTGTTCTATAAAAGAAAATTGAACACTTTTAATTTATCATTGTATGACCTTGGAAGAGGGCAAGGTCTGGCATGAAGGTATAGCTGCAAGGGGTTCCAATGAGATAGGATCCTGTGTATTTGACTACCTTGGGTCTGCACATGGAAGGGGCGTTGAGTTTGTAACATTGTATGTAGACTCACGCGGCGTTCAGAATCGCAACAAATATTTCCTCACCATGCTGTGGCATGCTTTGAATAAATTTGGCTTTTCAGAAATAGACCACGATAATTTTTCTCATCAAAGGTCACAGCAAAAATGAAAACCTCAATGTCCATGCCACTATAGAACGTGTCAGTAAACACTAAGATATCTACACTACTCCACAGTGGGCAGGCATTATCAGTGCAGCTAAACATACTAAACCGAGATATCATAAAAACCACAGAAAAACTGTGGGGTCGCAGCAGGGCTATAAGCAAAGTCAAAATTGAGCAAAAAGAAAAGGTTGTATGTTGCGAAGCCCCACGTGAGAAATAAAACCCAAACAGTACAAAGCAAACTAAACAGAAGACAGAAAATGCATAAATTTTCGGCTTTCGCCTTTGTCAAGTGAAAAAAAAACAAAAAAACGAACAATAAAAGACTTCAGATATATTGTTAGGGAACTTGATGAGCAGTGCTTCTTTGATTTTAAGCAAATTGCTGGGCATTTGAAAAATTTTGACTTTGACATGGATAGACAACAAGCACATTGGTCAAATATAAAATCTATGAAATGACAAAAGACAATCCCAATGTTTTTCAAATTTTATATGATTATGATGGACAGTACCACCAGCTCAATTTAATTCAAAGAATAAGAAAAATACAACAGAGTTTTTCTTTCCATGAAATTCAGCTCAATGTCCACAATCATAGGATAGGTCCAGGAATTGATAAAGACAAGTACACTGACTTGCAGTCCCTTTGTAAAGCCCAAATTATTCCCACAATACATCACCAATTCTTCAATCTATTGAAGATTAAGATGCAATAATTGCCAGACATTTACAAGCAGCTTGATCGTTCAACTGTCTCACAATTTTACTCAAGTGCCGCATGTTTGTGGCAGTTTTTTTCTCTGAAAAGATATTGCATCACATACTTCCACATTTACTTGTAAACACTCATCTCATGTGCATTTAATGCATATTTTTTACTGTGTGCGTGAGTGCATTTGTATGAAGGAAATCAATAATTTCATCACTATACAATGTCGTAGTATAAAGGTTGTACTTGGACTCTGGAGCTTGGAATCAAATACTCATTTTCAGGAGAGTCCTCTGGCATTTTTCGAAGTCCAACACAGCCACTCGCTGCTACTGTTATTGATGAAATGGTATAATCAGCCGTTTTACCGCCTGCAAATCCTTTAAACATGAACATGGGACATTTCTCTGTGGTCATAGCAACGTAGTATGTCACAGTTCCTCCATCTAAGTATTCATAAATTATTTATTTCAATACTTTACTTTTTTTGTGTGTGCCTGCCTAATGTTTGCTTTGCAACATGTTCCTCTGTTTCTCAAAATGTACAGCAAGACAGCCCGATGAATAAAAAATATCAAGTTGTGTTACGTGCAAAATTAAGCTGACTTCTTCATGATTTATAGACTATGTATTTGAATGTCATGCTTTAAGTTCACCAATGAATTTTGCTCCAAGTGTAGTCGCTGCTATGTACTGTTATCGCAGTCTCAAAGATCCAATCCATGCATAAAAATATAGATAAAAATTAGTGTATTTTAGTATACAATGTAAGCTTGCTACTTGAGGTGAGGCAAACTATTGTAAGTTCCCAAATTTCAATTCTGTTCCGCGTGTAAACTATTGTAACTCAGACATACCATAGTTTTTGTGTGGTGCCAGCACCCATAAAATTGTTGTAAGTCGAGATACAATACTTTACGTGTGTAATTTTCAGTGGCAAAATATGGTAACTCCAATAACTAAAATATTATCAAATAATCATGTAAAATAAAGACATATACCAATTTGCCATGGCATATATATCTTTACTTGTGAATATCAAGCATATACATATAAAACTGAACGAACTATGCAGTTTTTTGTGTCTCCTGTAAAATTTGCAAAACATGAGTTACCATAGTTTACTTGGCGGCCCTCGATATAAGCAATACAGATATCGTTTGTTATAACTTATAGAAGAGAGATAGTCGATTATTTAGTGTGTTTGTGCCGTGCCCATCACGGCTGGTGTCAGAAGAAAGTTAGTGAGAGAAAGTGGAAACATCACAGTAACCGAAGCCCCATGTTGTTTAATTATTTACTTTTTTGAGAATCCATAGTTGTTAATGACATTGTGTTGTTTGATTTGCGAGCTTTTGGGATTTCTTTTTGGGGGGGGGGGGGTATACATTTTAAGTTTATCCAATCAAAATGAAGGATGAAAAGATTGTATTCGCAGTTGCCACCGTATATTTTAAGATGGACTTGTTTCTTAAGCTAAAACTACAAATGGATGGGACTTGAAGAATCCAGTCTGATAATAATAGGAGATCCGTGGCGCAATGAGTCAGAAGTGTTTTTGCGTCAGTTCTGACTCAGACCGGAACTCCCTTTGAACCAGCTAACGAGACAGACAGACAGACAGACTGGTTTCAGCCTCACTAGTGCGCGACGTTCTGTTTGACTCCACTGATTGTCCATATCTCACACTAATCCCGATGTAGAACAGACTTGACTCAATACACTGAGGTCCTAACTGTACACAATAATTTCTGCCTGGTTATCGATGCAGTATCTTCGTTGCTCATTTCAGATCCCGCTGCATAATATGAAAACAGGAACCTACTGAGACCCTGAGAACACCTCAAACCCTCTCTGGTGACCACCTGTTGTTCAGATTCTGCAGCTGACCTTGAACCGCCGACAGCTGTTATTTATAAGGGTATCTAAGGGTATCTCTTCGCAATACTCAATGGCAAAAATTGCGGTACACAGCAGATATTATAGGTACAGAAAATTATGATCTTCCAGCTAATGGTGGTGGCGGCTTGAGTTTCGTGACTGTGCAGCTATCAGCGAATACGAAAAAGGTTCCGGAAGCCAGTCTGGACTTGCAAAATCTTTCAGCTACTTTCAAGCTACTACTTACTAGCTAATTCCGGATCTTACATTTCGATTCTGCCAGTGGAAAATGCGTCTTTTTCTTTCTAGCTCAAAAAGAATCTTCAATAATTAATGTGAAAGGCTGAATGTTTGTACAAAATGGATGTGTCTACGTATTTTATGGTAAAAAAATTAGGCAGGACACAAAGTTTCATAAGTTTAAGTTAGGTAGTTACGATCTTTTAGCTGCTTACATGTTCACCCTCTGGCTCCATTATACACGTCCTGTGATTCTGCAATAGCTACGCTTAAATCGCCTGAAAAGTAACATAATGAGCTTAGCGACTAATCCGTCTGTGCAGATCTCCATCTATTCCATTATTCATCTCAGAAATGCATATATGTAGATTAGAATTTACATCCCAGCCATGGAAAATGGAGATGGTTGTCATTTAAGACAATCCCTTCTCAGACGGGCGTTTGTCTCCATCGCTGGACGGTGCAAGCGTTGGGTATCATGTTTTGTTTTTTCTTGGCTTAACCCTCTAAAGCTAAGAGTTGAATGTTCCATATCTGAAACATGACACCCGGTGGGCAATATTCTATATTTCGAAAACTGTCTTAGTTTTTATCTATAGTACTTTTTGCAGTAAAGTTTGATTGATTGATTGATTGATCGATCGATTGATTGAGTGATGATTGATTGATTGACCGACCGAATGACCAACTGACCGACTGACTGACTTTCTGACTGTCTGACTGACTTGACTGGCTGATTGATTGATTGGTTAGTTACTGGTCGGCTGACTGGACTATATTTCATGTTAATATAATCCTACACTTCACTAAGCTGAAAAACTATGGCTAAAACCAGGTTATTTGATTCTTTACCATCAGTGAAGGCATGTGCGCTTTTTATACGTTGGAGGCAACGAGCGGGGTCTCAAGCGTAGGTACCTTATGGGATAGAGGCCTGTGTCCCCCGGGGATCGCTGCCCTTGTCATATTTCCTTCTAGCATGACAAAGTACTGTGTGGATCGTCCCTCACTTTTTATCCATTTCCCCTAAAAACACACACACAAAACTGTTCATTTCATGCGATGGAGGGTTGTCAAAGATCCGTAGATTTATTAATGTATCCGTAGTTAGCTCATGTTACGTTTCCCCAATGCTGTTGCAAATTGTGCTTCACAAAGTCTTCTCTGGCCCCAGGTGCTCAGATAGTGGGCATGATCTAGATTCAAAGTTCACATCTTTGCTTTTTCTTGAGCCAATCAGGGACGACAGAAGGATCCGGAACAGGGGCATGATTTTCACGACGAATCTACCTGACCAGTCTCAGTAGCTTCCGCTAATCAATATCATATACTCTGGTCTGACTGAAACAAGCTAATGGGCGGTCGTGAACCGAAATCCCTTTTTTTTTCTAATTCTTTCTAATTAATTAAGAACATCCAGGATCCTTGTGGTCAGTGACATTTTTTAAAAAAACACAAGAAACCTGTGAGGTCACACCGGGCCTCAGAACAAGGTTAAAATATGTGTGAATAAATTGATGTAGCCCCGGGAACGACAGGTCCTTTTTGCTGTGGGGGGGGGGGGAGGGGGGGGACTAACGACTAGTTAAGTGGCCGTTTGTGTTTTTTGTTTGTTTTTTTGTTGACGTTGTTGTTGTTGTTGTTGTTGCTGTTACTGTTGTTTTTTTAAAGATTTTTTTTCTTTAATTCTGTTTCAATTCTAACCCAGCCAGCGCCGCAATGTCAGTCCGACGTAGACTTCCGTGGGGTTGGCAAGATTACCGTAGGGGGGCACGGATTCCCTGCATTAAATCGACGCCGGTACCGTGGTGCCGAAACCAGTGAATCTACCTGGGAACGAAGTCATTTCTGTAAGTAAATTTGACGTCAGTCCCATTCGTTGGATTTTCGTAGGTTAGCTGTCTGGAGGCTAACGCCTAGGTAAGTGGCTGTTGTTGCTGTTTTTAAGATTAAATTTTTTTTTTTTTTAATTCTGTTTCAATTCTAAGATCCTTGCAGACCAGGATCTTGTGTTGTTGTTTTTCCTGTTCATTTCTCAAAAAACTGTAACGTTTCGTCAGTTTTCCTTTAAAGAGTTTCAATTCACATCACATTCATCGAGTATGTAAGAATGATGACAATCGCATTTCTGTCTTTCTTCCGTTCTCTCTTTCTTTATATATTATGTGCACGCGATGACGATTTGCTATTTGCGATGTCTGGCTTTTATACTTTTCAACTGGTTCCATAAAATTCTGAGACATCTTACTAAATAATGTAGGTCAGACAACTTCCTGGTGTCTCCAACCATCGACTCGTCAGTTCTCTAGAATGTCATCCGGCGATCAAAGGCACTGCCATAAATCACTGTAATTGTTTACCAATTATCCATGGCAATTTCCTGGCTCCATCTCTGAGGTCTTCTGTCTTTTGAGTCAGTTCAAACGAGGCTAGAGCGAGTGCAGCTGTAATGAAGACATAAAAGAGGGGGAAAACACGCCTGCCATAACAGTGGACAGGCAGGGAGCACAACATGGGAATGATAGTAAACCTTGTTTATTGACGTGGTGTTTCATTGTATCGTTTCTGTATTATTTCTTATGCGGCGCTTTGCTGCACGACCGTTGTTACAAGTACGTACCCGCCCCAAGCGTTTTGCGCTAGGGGCGCGTACATAGACGTACCTATCCCTGACCCCGTCCTTCCTTATCGTCAACCCTAAATCTTATCGAATCCCTAACCCTGCCCCTTACCCCTTCAACCAAAAAACAGGAGGAAAACCAAAACAAAATCCGAAAGAATAATTGATTAAGGCCGTTGTTGGGAGTTATTTCGGGAGGAGCTCTCTAGCTCTGGAGTCACAAAAGGCTTTAAAATACGTACTCCTAGAGCAAAAAACTTGGGGGGCGCACGTATTTGTAACAACATTCTTGCTCCACACAACTTTTTCTTTTTTGCTATATTTTAGCTAAGCATAGTTCAGTATTTTCTCAAACGGGAGACATTCGCCTCTTAGGTGAAGAATTTTAGCCACGGGATGAATTGAGGGGGAAACTCAGTCAGAGGAGGAACTCCAAACTGGGGGAAAATGCGCTGTGTACACCGTATAATCACTGCCCAACGCTATGGCATATGTCATTTTTGACACTTTTGAGATGTTAAGAAAAAACTGTTTCTTTTCCTGTCATTTTGATGGCTTATGCCATTATGATTCTATTGGATTGTTACATTTTGTTAATGGTGCATTTCCTTTTCCATCATATTGTCTGATAGCCCTCATGCTCAGGGATGCAGGGAACCGCCAGTTGCCCTTTGGCATAAGTCTGACATATGTATTATTGCAGACTAGTGACAGTGTGTACAATATCAATAATGAAACGCCAGTATACACAACAAGATGGGCAATCGTGAATTTGCAGTTCGGAAAAAAAAAACTGCTGCGCCCGCCTAAATCCTTTGTGGGACTATTCAGTATTCAATCATTACCACTGCAACAGTTTAAAGGTGAAAAAATAATTATCGATGATAATTCAAAATGGAGGAGAAATTCAGAAAAGCTGGGGTCGCAAGGGAAGGGACTGAGAAAAGCTGGGGTCGCAAGGGGAGGAATTGAGGAAACCTGGCGTCACGAGGGGAGGAATTGAGAAAACCTGGCGTCGCTAGGGGAGGAATTGAGAAAACCTGGCGTCGCGAGGGGAGGAATTGAGAAAACCTGGCGTCGCGAGGGGAGGAATTGAGAAAACCTGGGGTCGCTAGGGGAGGAATTGAGAAAACCTGGGGTCGCTAGGGGAGGAATTGAGAAAACCTGGGGTCGCTAGGGGGAGGAATTGAGAAAACCTGGGTTTGCTAGGGGAGGAATTGAGAAAACCTGCGGTTGCTAGGGGAGGAATTGAGAAAACCTGGGGTCGCAAGGGGGAGGAATTGAGAAAACCTGGGGCCGTGAGTGGAGAGGGGGGGATGTGGCCTGGAACTCTGTGAACCACTGGCTTAGTGTTCGCGGGGTAGAATGTTGTTAGGGACGCGTAGTCTCATCACAAAGCCAAATAGAGAAAAGACCGAGTTGTGTTCAATGTCCAGATATGGCTTGGAATGTACAGATACCATGCGCCCCTAACAAAAGCCCTTGTGGGTAACACTACATGCAACATTCCTTTGTGTATCGACCAACAGGTGTGTAGTTATTACACGATGTAAGGCCCAGCGTTGTCTTTGCGGATACAGATTTTACAGTATTGATTTTAGTACTGTTTTATTATTACACTACAGCCCATAACCCCAAAGCTACGCTGGGCCACAAGGTGTCTTTTGAGACAATCAAGATTTAGGCGGATACAAATCCTCTTACACTTGTTGAATATGCCAGATGGGACAAGCTGTGGGAAGAGGGTAAGGGGTAGCGAGGTAATCATCCTGTTATTTAAATCTCCCCCATTAGGTCTTATTCACTCACTCACACTCTCAGAAACACAAATAATAGTTTATAACTATACATGCATTCAGCGGCAGCTTGACTTGCACTATTTATACACAACGATAATTTTAAAGATGCAACAGACAAAAATCCTGTCAAACCACGGGGAGCTGACACAGGGAGAAGAACCTTTTCGCGGACAGGAAAAACTGGGAATGTTAGGCTATAAAAAGGTAAGGCTCAGTTGCGAAAACTGTCCTCTATGTCCAGAACACAACTATGCACAGTACTCACAGTTTTATTCATCTATCGCAAATATATTATTTTTAAGGAATTTAGGTACAAAAAACGCATATTTCTAGGTTTTGCGGCATCTCGGTCTTCTCAGCGTCTGTTTTATAGCTCGTTTTTATTTATATAGACACGGTCAAAAAGATATGTCTGTCTACTGGGGCACGTAAACTATTCAGCCATGTCATCGATATCATGATTTGTCAGATACATTAATAATTGCACGGAGCATTATTTTGGTTCTGGTAGACATAAAGAGTAATTCATTTAGCCCTAGTCGCTGCTATCCACATGGAATGCAACAATAACTGATGTGTGTTGTGTGCGTGTGTTTGGTCTATCCTGACCGTTTCCTGTTCGCTCACAGAAATCTTGCGTACATTTTGTGAAGATCATCGTTTGTTCCCGTCAAAGATTTTATTCACAAAACAAAAACAAAACAAAACGAAAAAAAACGGCATCCCCACTCGGTCCTGTATGAAAAACTGACTTCCAGTCTTGCTAAAAGTGTTGCTTGATTTGATCGTAGAATTTATTTTTCTTTTAAAATTCATTGCATACCTTATCTGATATTTGAATTAACGTAGGGCCTTGTAAAATACCTTTTTTTTTTTTTTTTAAATTTGCTGCAGGTCAACTTTGAAGTTTATACGTTAAGCTTATGTTGTGGGAAAATTTAATAAAATCTGACATTTTGAAACATTAAAAATCTTTACTTTACACTGCATTTAAGTGTCTTTGTAGAATCTCTATGATAAGTGCTTAGACGAGTTTTTCTTTCAAAAATTCAACGCGCAGGCACTAACATGGGAAAGTCCTAGTTTCCAACATCAAAGATATATCAGTTACAAACCTTTGAAATAGGTCAGATCATGCGGTCTTTTGTCAACATTGCTATTCATTCCAGAAGTGATTTATTATCATAATTTGATAACCCACTTCCTACGGTAAACCATTCTGTGTGTCGAGGAAAATATGGCATACATAGACCCAAGCCTCCTCTTTACAAATTTTGTCAGGCAGAATATTCATAGGGAAACTGACCAGAACTGGTCAGCCAGTCATCCGACACAATACTTCTTAAAGTTACGTTTCTCTGGAAGACCAGTGTGAAATCCTAAGTCTTGAACCATACTTCCGATCGGAAACGGATATTATACAATGAACGGGATGGGAGTATAGCATTCGTAACATGTCGCCTAAACCCTCGCACGATCTAACAGTTCAATTATTTTGCGGATTATTCCTCGTTCGGGCACTAATCATACGCCCCTGTATCTATACAAAAAAAATGTAAGAAAACCCCTTTGTTCCCTATGGACTCAAAAACTACTGCACGTATTGAACTGAAATTTGGCACACACAATTGTACGATACTGACCAGTGTTCCTATGTACATAGGCATAAAAAAGCTTATGGGATTCGTGAGTTATTCCAATAATGCGATAAGAATGGAACAGTAAATTTGCGAGAGCGTTTGATCCGAATTGTACGTTCGTTAACCTATGACCTCTTTCTTTGTTAATCGCTTTTCCACTTCCGGCCCCGGAATTCGATTCATAATCACAGTAGTGTCTGTGAGAGCTAGATCTAGCATGCACTGATGCAGCATGCCCCCTAAAAAACGTACTATCGGTAGGCATACAAGTCTCAAATCGCTGTAGTTTTTTTTTATTGGAAATTTATTGTTTCGCCATCATTCAGATCTATTTCGAGTCATGGTTCGCCATTTTAAGGTTTCGTTATCATTACCTGCGATGTGCTCACTATCAAACACACTAACCCGTGCGCAAATCATGCAGTTGTACGGGATGCGCAGGGTGTCAACTCACAAAGGCAGAGCAGTGAGACTTATTTAAAAACAAACAAACAAAAATAAAATAAACAAATAGGAACAGGCCAGATGAAGCAGGTCCATAATAACCACCCAGAACTGAAACCAATATTCAAACCGATTTATCCCCGGCAGGGCCGGGACCTCAACTAGTAGTCATAAACATCGCCAAAACATATCTTATATTTTCATGCCACTTTCCAGAAAGACCCGTTCAGTAGTTTTTGAGTGTATCCATTACAAAGGGGCTCTCTTCGAACTATTTGGAGGATCGAAGAGCAATACAGTATTTCGTGTGCATTTTAGGATGAGGAATAACTTTCAAATAAAAGCTGTTTTTTGTTTTTGCTGCTGTTGTTGTGTTTTGTTGTTGTTGTTGTTGTTGTTTTTCTGCATTTCCTGTAAAATTTCATTCTTTGAACATATATGCGGTTTCATGACAGCTCTAGCTGTATACTTCACGTATATTCTATATAGAATTTGACTCCTTTGGATCAAAACTGTAGCGCATGTCATTCCATTATGCAGCCACCGAAGGTTTTGTTTTGTTTTTTCACAGGCAGTTTCTGATACAAATTCCACTCACAAATAGCCTAACCATTTTTGTCATTTCAAATCTTGCGTAATTTGGGGGTAACATATATTTTTAAACATGTTTAAAAAATGTTGTGAAGAATTGATATTTGATTCGTTTATACAAACAAAAAGGGCAGTTTTCATATAATATGCAAAACTAAAATGAATCCAAAAAGAACAATCGAAATTCTCGGGGGGAACGAAACTTGAGAGAACGGTGCATGCACTTAAAAGATGTGAAAAGCGTTCTTTTATAAGGAATATGCACAGTCACGAATGAAAACATTTACTTTCCGTTCAAAGAATACGTCCGAGTCGTACTTGGATTTTCCCTATGAGGTGCATAACGACACTTGATGTAGAGACGAGCCAGGATTTTTCGTCTCAAGACCCAGTACATGTAATATTGCCTACGGCCAATACCTGTCACTGCCCTGTCACATTGGCTACGCTCAGTCAACACTGACAAGCATAAATTAATGTCCAAGCAATACAGTTTCAACCAGTGTCCTAAGCCGTGCTATGATGAAAGATCGTAAACGACCAATGTGAAATTTTACAGGAAGGAGCAAAACAATATCAACAAAAAACATTTCGCAATGCTCCCCGCTTTATTTTTATGTTCGATTTCCATTTGATGATGGCCAACAGAAATCAGCAGTCGTAACAAATTATAGCCCAGGTAAAGAGATAGAGTACGTTTACTCCATGAACTGGTGTTAAAAATTGAATTTGATATAGATTGGCGCATACTGTGTTTATCCATAGCATAGCAGAGGCTTCGCTCGTTACTCTCAACGCAAACAGCTTACATACTATGTAACCAAAGAACTCAGAAGTTACAACTTACAGCTAGGGAAGGGAGAGGAAAATACTGCTGTAGACTTGAGTGCAGAGTATGACCATTTGTAAGATTCATAAAAACAAGAACCATTCTTCAGTGCGAACGACGAGCATAGCCAATAATTTTTTTGGATAACTTGGACAGCTTGCTTGAAGATTGACAGGTGGCAGGGAGAAATTGCATAATTATTATAGATTGAAACCAAAAATTGGGATGGGAAGAGAGAAAGAAGGAAGAGAAAGAAGAAAGGGAGAAACAGAGGGTGCGAAAGAGAGCGAGAGAGAGAGAAAAAAGGGGGAAACAGAGGGAGCAAAAATGAGAGAAAAGGAGTGACAGAGAGGGAGAAAGAACGAGAGAAAGAGCAGAAAGGGAGAGAGAGAAGGGAGAGGAAAAGAAAGAGAAAAGGAGAAAGAGAACGAGACAGAGAGGCAGAGAAAAGAAAGGGAGCGATAGAAAGAGAGAAGAACGGGAGAGAGAGAGAGAGAGAGAGAAGAAAAGGAGAGAAAGCAAAAGAGAAAAAAGAGACAACACAGACAGATAGATAGACCTACAGAAGCTAACATAACCAAAAAAGGTAGAAAGGATTTTAGAAATTTCTCAACAACACCAAAGAGTATACAATGTAGAAAATATTGCACTGACAGTGTCCCTGTTGACATGGCATCGTTCACTAATTCAGCTGAATAATTGATCTAGCTATCTTCAATGAAATAAGCGTTCGTATTGTATGCTATGAAATGTCCCCACGTCTCTTCCACTGTCAATGCGATGCGTGTCCCGGTGGACGTTCAAAATTACGCAGGAGAGAGTTCGATCATAGGCCTACCAGTCATCACGCACTTTAAGATCAGTGGACGCGAACTTCTTGAGACACCAACAGACTATCGCTTGGTGAAAATGATTCTTCTGTTGGTGGGCCTAGAATAATTGTGGAACAAGAACAGCGTAAAGTTAAAACATCACCACATTTAAAAATGGAAGTGTATCTCCGTACAACATGTTGTATGGATATGGACAGTGCATATCCGTACAACATGTTTACCAAAAGCGCGACTGGTGAAGGTTTGCTGAAACAAAACTTGATTATTAGTCAGATGGACCTGGGGGCGTAAGGGTCTAGTCAGTTTGTATCAATGGGCGGTAGTCAGATTGACTAATCGGGCGAAAAGGGGTTGGAGTAGCCATTGGTGATCGACGTACACTCAAGTATATTATTAGCGCAGATCACCCAATCTCTGAGCAGAAGACGGATTGTTTTGCTACAAAGCTGACTCATACTTTTAAAAACTATGCAAATTAACAAGGTCAGTAGTATAGTATTCCGGTGTGTGTACTACGTCATCGAATTGTGTGCGTTGTACGGATATGTACTGTCCATATCCGCACATGTTGCACGGATATGCCCTTCCTTTAAAAATAGGCTCAGAACTGAATTGTTTAGGACTGTTTTCATTGACACTGAATGATGTCCCTTTTTGGTCTGAGAGGTTTGAGGATGTCAGTAGATCAAGTGTTTGAGTGGGAGAATGATGAATTAATCTTATGTTAATCATGTTTTTCATTTTAGTTGAGTGCCTTAGAGCACACCATTTTTGTTGTTGTTGTTGTTTTTGTTTTTGCTGTTGTTGTTTGTGAATTTGAGCCTGCACTACTTAGTTATTACATTACATTACCTTACATTACATTATATCTGCATCGAAGGAGAGAGAGCGATCGGCATCTTCACTGTTTAGATCCCTTTCCCTCTCAGTTAGATAATCAAAGCCATGACAAATCTCGTTGCGAACTACAACAAAAGCGACAATTTAATCAAGACTTTGGTAAACAAAACTAATTTTGTTCATTTCGTTTTTGAATAAAAGGTATATTTCATCGAAGATAGCTCGGAGTTTTAAAAAGGTTTTATTTTGCCTCATTTTTCCCCCGTATTCTGAGAATTCATGTTAATCTTTTTTGTTTCTTTTGAAATATTTCTTAGGAATTTATAAAAAAAGACAGTTTTATTTAGCCAGGGAGCAAGTCCTGGGAAATGTCTTTGAATGTCTTTGTTTGTCACTAGGAAGATTTTGACTTTTTTGTTTGTTTGTTTAATTATTATTTGGAGAGGTATTGTTTCGTTTTTTTTGTTGTTTTTTTTCGCCAGGGAGCCTCTCTTCGCCAGGTGGTTTGTCAAATTTACATGTTTTAATATACAAATATTTTTAATTTAATATCAGCAAAAATAAAGTTAGACTTGAATAATGTTCATCATGAATCTTACCATAATTGTTAGTACCGGTACCATTAAAGGCAATTTTAATATCAGTAAGATTGTTTTATCGTCTCCTAGTTTTCCTCTACTTCGTCTTCCTCTTCTTCGTGTTTAATGTAACTATTTCACTACCTCAGTTCTTGTTTGTTCCAATTCCATTTTTTTTTTTCCACAACTGAGAAATAATTCGACGTTAATTCGAATGCGGCGTTTTATTATTTGGATAAGGAGCTGGAATAACTCAGAACTGTGAAAAAGGTTGGTAAGTGCCACAGTGCATTTTAAACATGTAAGTGTCAAAGTGTAAACCTCACCTACATACTAAAAGATCTCCAGTTTTTTTGTTATTTTTTCATAAAATGAAGATACAACAAACAAGAACTAAGTTCCCAATATATGATCTTTTGTTCTGTGATACGATTGTGACTGTCTGCATTCTTGTTTCGATTACCGAAATTGCTCCTCAAACGACCCTTTCCTTTCAGTTCTCTGCCTTGCAGTGAAACATTTTGTCTATTAATTGTGCTCGCAGATTTAGCGAAATTAGCCTGTTCAAAATTAATAGCATCGTTAAATAGCGCATTGATTTCTGTGCAATTTGTGGCCTTATTTGATTGACGAGCTCTTTTCTGAGAATGACATCTCATTCTTGTTTGTTGAATGAAATAATTATTAATATCATAGCTGTTGTTATAAGTACGTATGCACCCCAAGCGTCGCTAGGGGCATGTACGTGTACGTACCTATCACTTACCCCGTCCTTCTCCTCAACCCTAAACCTGATCGAATCCCTAACCTTGCCCCCCCCCCCTTACTTTCAACGAAAAAACAGGAGGAAAACAAACAAAAAATGTGAAAGAATAAATAATTAGTAATTAATTAAGGCTTTTATGAAGGAGCATTTCGGGAGGAGTTCTCTAGCTCTGAAGACACAAAAGGCCTTAAAATACGAACCCCTAATGCAAGAAACTTGGGGGACGTACGTACTTGTAACAAATTCCAATATCATATTATATTGGAACTGGGCCTATAAATGTGTTCAGCGGAAAGGCTCCGAAACTAGTCATAGAAAAAATAAGAAAATTGATCGATAGATGTAAGTTAACTTGTCGGTTTAGGTGTGCAAATTTATATGAGAAGACACAGAGCTGTTCCATTTTGATACGTTCACAATGTCGCCAGTCTGAGCCGGCGAAACACAAGTCATCTCGATACCCGAGATTTTAAGGAAGCGTAAAACAAGAAAGTGTTCAACATAATTTTGTGCAATTTAGTGTGTGGAGCACTTATATACATAAACTCATTATTTATTAACATGTTTTTCTCCTCTCTTAGAATGCCCTTTTTGGGAGTAATAGTAATAATAATAATTAGTAAGAGTAGTGACAACAATTATAACAATGAAGATCATACTACTAATAATAATCTAATTTCTGTATGTTTTACGGTGACAATAGCCGTGTCCAATATGAATAAGAATAATGATGCGATGACGATAAAAATCTCTTACTTTCTTCACACAAATTATCTAAACTGTAATGTGATACGTTAACTGCTAGGTAGGCAGGTCTGTGTTCTGGGTCATTCATCGATCCTATGAAACAGAAAACCCAAAGATTGATCCGCTGTGCTAATTGAAAACATCTGCCGAGACACACTTTAAGGGCTACAGACGCTCTGAGTCAAATCTGTTTCCCCTCGATGTTAGTGCGTCAAGTAGACTATGCAGCTAAAAGGGGCCGCGAGCATTAAGAAAGCCCAGGTCTGGGCCACCACCACAAATGTGAGTAGATTTGTCGAAATCGGACTAAAGGTGAAATGTTTATACCTCTTTAATGCTTCAAAATAAAATATTCCTGTGACGATTTCAAGCAAAATATTTTAACTGAATGCAGAAAAATGGCCAGTCTTTCATTTTATAAGCAAATCTCAATTTCCATAGCAGATTTTTTTCCTCTCGTGGACGGGTTTTCTCTGGAATTTGGCCTTTCACCTTAAGCCTGATTTCACTACATCCACTCACAAATAATGACTTGACCCAGCCTAACCCTCTTCAGTTCAATTATGGTTTACTATTCATCCACGTTAAGATTCAGAAAACTCATCCATTTATCAGTCAATCAATCCATCCAACCTCCTAGTTACATGCATCAATTATCAGTACTAGTAATTGCCCCATTCTTCGAATGGTTAAGTACAGCACTCCAGACCGAAAGGAATCAGCAGAAAGACATTCATTGATGTCGAGACACTTTGGGTCATCCACAAAAAAATTGGCTATTTATAGATAGATAGGAGAATTTTTCAGGAAATGATGACGTCATGGGCTCATGTGTTCGTAAAAAATGGAGGATCAAAAGTAGACAATTAGCGTCATAAAGCAAACTCAAAAAATACTTCCCCACCTTTTCAAGACTCCAAATCTAAAAAAGAACCATTTGCGGGTCGCAGGGCAGGCACATGTAAAATTTCACGCAAATCCGAGCTGTGTGAGCGACAGTAGATCTTGTTCAAAATCCCGTGATTCTTTTTTTTATATTATTATTACATTTTCCTTTCTTTAAGCATTGGCTCTAGAGTTCGAGGCGTGAGAGGCCTAGCCTTTCGACAAAGTTTTCTTGACATGACTGACACTCCGAGATCTATAATAAAAATACTTCATTTCGAGCTTGAAGCACACTATAAATGTTTCTACACAGTTTTCTTGGTATGAATGAATGGCACTCACCTCATCTGTATAACATCATACTGTAGAATTAAGAAGTGGATGAAGTTGGATCTTAAATAATCCTAACTTAAAGCTATTCTACGATGTACTCACTCCTTCAGCCGGTTGTCCTTCACTTTTCCGCTTCCGTTGTAGTTCTCCTCAGCCAACTTCCGGTGGCCAGATTTCGGCCGATGCGAGCCAAATTATTTTGGCTCTACATCTACCCCCCATCCAATGTAGCACACGGTGAACGCTTATCCTCAGCGATACACCGCGTGCGAAATGATGAAGTTAGACATCGTACCGGCTCGGCCGACGGGTGATACGACCCGACCGAGTGGTAGATGTAAGTGGTTCCACGTTGTTTCCAATAAAGGCTGGCTTGAGGCGGTCTATGGAAATCTTGTTGTGGCGACCTTGAATGTCTAGTAGAAAATATTTCTCATGTTTTTCCAAGATTTTGTACGGACCCTCATATGGCCGTTGAAGAGGACTGCGGTGAGCGTTTTGTCGGACATAGACAAAACCTGTGGAGGACAGGTTGCTTGGAATATAGCTGTTTTGGTGGCCGTGATAAGAGGTTTGACTTGGCCGTACCTTATGCATGGTGTCTTGTAGACGTCTCAAGAAGATGGAATCTGGGACAAAATCTGTTGAGTCCTTTGTCTGAAAAAATTCTCCTGGAAGACGAAGTGTTGTTCCATACACCAACTCAGCTGGAGAGCATCCGGGGTCCACACGCCAGGATGATCGAATGCCCAGAAGAACAATGGGAAGTTGATTGTACCAATCAGATCCAACAACCCGAGCCTTAAGAGACGCCTTCAACTGACGATGCACACGTTCAATCATGCCATTAGCTTGAGGGTGATAGGCAGTTGTGTTATGACTGGCAATCCCTAAAAGCTTGTTAAACTCTTGCCACAAGCGTGAGGTGAATTGAGTACCACGGTCCGTTGTGATGTCTTCCGGAACACCATACTTCGAGACCCAGTGATGGAGGAGAGCCGATGCACATGTTGAGGCTTGAGTGTCTGGTAAAGGAATGGCATCTGGCCATTTAGTGAACCTGTCAATGATTGTCAAGAGGTATGACATACCATGGCTGACTGGCAAGGGGCCAACAATGTCAATGTGGAGACTCCTGAATCGTGCAGCAGGTAACGGGCGTGAAGTGAGGGGCGCCTGTGTGTGCCTATGGATCTTGGAAGCCTGACAGGCGTGACACTCTTTGCACCACTGTCGTATCTGACGCTTCATGTCATGCCATACAAAGCGTTGTGCGATAGACTTCTGAGTTGGCCTCGGTCCTGGGTGAGATAAGCTATGGACACTATCGAATGCTGCCCGAGTCCAGGTCGAAGGGAGAATAGGTCTCGGATTGCCAGTCGATACATCACACAACACTCGGGCATCATCGAATGTGAAACAACGCAGCTCCAAACCAGTGCAGACTGTATCATAATCTGCCATCTCCCCGGAATCCACCTGTGCTTGAGATAAATCGAGGAATGTGCCCCTAGGTAAGCCATCTCTGACTGACTGATCACCATCCGTGAAGATAGCATTGATGCGAGAAAGTGCATCCGCAACAACGTTGAATTTGCCTTTGATGTGACGAATGTCTGACGTGAACTCAGCAATGTAAGACAAATGGCGTGTCTGACGTGGAGATCGGTCTGTCGAAGAATGTAACGCCAGAGTAAGGGGTTTGTGGTCAGTGTAGCATGTGAACGGTCGACCTTCCAAAATATGACGAAAGTGTTTGATAGCACTATATGCTGCCAAAAGTTCCCGATCAAATGCACTGTATTTTGTTTCAGCAGAAGAAAGTTTGCGCGAGAAAAACGCCACAGGCACCCAAAACCGTCCATGAAGCTGTTCCAACTGGGCACCGATTCCCACGTCTGAAGCGTCCACAGTAATGCTGGTAGGAGCGTCGGCACGAGGATGATGAAGTAAGACCGCTCCGCTAAGGGCCTCCTTGGCTGCCTGAAATGCCCTCTCGCAGCGCAGATCCCACTCAATTTTTTTACCTTTCCCGCTGGCTTGCTCATGAAGGGGAGCTAAAACCTGAGCGATACTGGGCATAAACCTGTGATAGTAGTTGATCATACCGAGAAACCGTTGCAGGCCAGTCCGATCTGTTGGTGGAGAAGATTGACGAAGTGCTTCAACTCTTTCAGGAAGTGGTGCAATACCAGTGGCTGTGATCCGATGTCCAAGAAAGTCAATCTCGGTTACCCCAAACCTGCATTTAGCCTTGTTGATGACCAAACCATTGGCTGACAGAGTCTGGAATAGTTCTTGAAGATGTTGAATGTGCTCATCAAATGAACGACTGGCCACCAAAATATCGTCAATGTAGACAAAGGAACATGGTATATCTCGTAAGACGCCGTCCATGAGGCGTTGAAAACTTTGAGCTGCATTCTTTAATCCAAAGGGCATGCGGAGAAATTCCCATAAACCAAGAGGAGTGATTACTGCTGTCTTGGCAATTGAACTGTTAGCCATGGGAATTTGGTGATAACCTCTGACGAGATCGATCTTAGAGAAGATGGTGCAGCCCGAGAGTTTACTGTTCAGATCGTGGATATGTGGAAGTGGATAACGATCGTCCTCTGTCTGAGTGTTGAGGAGCCGGAAATCTCCACACGGGCGCCATGAACCATCCGACTTGGGGACCATGTGCAGGGGGGACGACCACGGTGACTTTGAACGGCGTAAAATTCCCATCTCCTCCATTTTGAAAAACTCTTCCTTGGCAGCGGCCAGTTTCTGGGGGTCCAAACGACGAGCACGAGCATGAGCTGGAGGGCCATGCGTAACAATATGATGTTCGACGCCGTGTTTGTTGACTGAAGAGTTGAAAAGGGGAACCAAAATCTCAGGGAACTTTCCGAGCAATTCGGAAAAGCTGTTGGGTGGCGAACACGATAAACCTGAGATGGATATGGGGCAGCTGAAGTGCTTGAGGAGTACCGAAGCGTTGTCGGCTGAGATAAGACGTTTCCTGCTTAAATCGATCATCAAACCATGCGTAGTGAAGAAGTCGGCACCTAAAATAGGTCGTGTTACGTCGGCCAAATAGAACAAGTGCTGGTATTCCTGCTTGTGCCCAAGTTGGACGGTTAGAGAACGTTTCCCCCACGTCCGTATTGTAGTGCCGTTTGCTGCGGATAAGGGCTGGGATAAATTTGTTTCGTATCGTATGTCCCGAGGAGCTGGGAAAACCGAAACCTCAGCTCCGGTGTCCACCAAAAACAACTCACCCGAATGCACATCAGGGACAGAAAGCGTGTGTGAACTGGGACCAGCTGATGCCACGCTCAACAGCTGGTTGAGCCGTTTCCCTGAAACCTGGAGCTGTGAGCCTGTGGCTTGGAGAGAAGAGAAGCGAACTTGCAGTTAGGGCGACAATTCCTGGCTTTTGGTCCAAAGGCGGAATGATAGCTGCAGATCCAACTATTGCTGGCAGGCACAGATCTATCTTTGTTGGGTGCATACCGTGAGTGTGAGTTGGCTGCGAACCGTGACCGAGACTGAACGGCATCAACGGATGGAACGGTGGAATCCTGTTGCATGTCAACCTCTGAGCTAACGTTGTTAACAGCCATTGCACCTTGCTGTGTGATGGAAGCTGACCTTGCCTCCCAAATGCTATCTGCTGCCTCAGCCAAAAGCTCTAGATCCGAGATGTTTTGTGCAGCCAAAATTGTTCTGACATCGGGGGGCAGATTTGCTAAAAACAGGGCCCTTTTAAGAGTTTGCGGATCGTTGTTGAGTGCGTTGATTTTGCGAAGAAGTGCAGTTGGACGTCTGTCACCTAGTCCATTGAGATTTAACAATTCCAAATCCTTTTGGGACTGTGTCTTGCCGAAAGTCTTGATCAGCACCCGTTTCAACGTTGCAAACTTGTCAGTGGCTGGAGGATTGAGCAGGGTTGCTTGAATTTCTTCGGCTGTATCGACGTTGAGTGAACTGACAACATAATCGTATTTGGTTTGATCACTCGTTATGCCCTTTGTCCCGAACTGGGCCTCTACTCGTGCGAACCAGACCTCCGGTGACTTTGTCCAGAATTCTGGCAGTTTAAGCGAGACAGCGTTGACTGTATCGAAGGAAGAATCAGAATTCATGATGAGCGGTTCAAAACGGGGTCACCAATGTAGAATTAAGAAGTGGATGAAGTTGGATCTTAAATAATCCTAACTTAAAGCTATTCTACGATGTACTCACTCCTTCAGCCGGTTGTCCTTCACTTTTCCGCTTCCGTTGTAGTTCTCCTCAGCCAACTTCCGGTGGCCAGATTTCGGCCGATGCGAGCCAAATTATTTTGGCTCTACAATACTTGGTATCAAAATTATCTTGGCGTGGTTGGATCTCAAGTGAACTCTAGTTCGAGAGTTTACATTTCCGGTAAGAGGCGGAAATGACGAAATTGACGGAAATACATTATCACGTCGTATTCGCAATCATGAATTGATAACTGATAATTATAACTGAATTTCTGGGAAAAGTAAAGAGTTTCGGGAAAAAATGAGCTCGACACGCACAGGCTTAATAAATTTTACATACATGTGCCAAGTTTCATTTCTCTACGTTGCGTAGTAAAAAAGCCTTTGCGGGAACAAAGTTGGGCCCAAGCTCCATTATTATATGATGATAAAAGGGAAAATTATGAACACTGTTTGCGATGTTACGAAAGAGATTATCATCCTTTGATAAGCTTTTCCATAACGGATTTCTAATTTATGCATTACGGATACGGTCGATTTAACATCCAAAGTATCACAAAACCAAATTGAAATGTACAAGATTACGCACAAAGAGACCAACTCATAAAGGCACGCAACAATAAAACCCAGTTGCATCAAATACGCTGTTCCAAAAACGAAGCTAAGCAAGTAAATGGCATGGATTTTGACAAGTTCTCTGTATGTGTAACGAACTTAATGATTAGCATCAAAGAGAATGCGGGCGAAAGTTCCATTTCATTAAAATCATGAACTGGTCGTTTTTCTTCTCCTGTAGCTCGAGTCATAATGATATTTGCTTTTCGCTCTGTAAACGAAATCGCTTGGTAATGAATGAACAACCTCAATTTTCTTTACAAAAACAAATCTGCCACTATTTTTAAATGTTTTTCTTCCCCGATTGGAATGGGAACTGGGAAGTGTTTAAGGATGCAGTTGCAAACATTTGATGACGGCCGTTTACACCAGCGATTGCTCAAGCCTTGTTCCAGAATTCCACTTAAGGTTCTGGAAAATTGCTATGCCAGATTAAACATTTCAGGTAAGCTGAGAAATAGGCAGTTCTGGTTCACCGAATTCTTGACTGTAGAAATCACAGACCTCTTTTCACTAGCTATGCCATTCTGGTATGAGTTCACCTCAAATTTTCTAAATGGTGGCCATGCCAAACGAGACATTCCAAAGAAGTCGAGAAATCCAGGATTTTCCCACAGAGAATCGTTATCGTTACTTTCAGACAATCGTCCCCTTAGCCTCCAAATTTTCGGCCTCCTCCTCCTCCCCCCCCCCCTCAAAGAAATCCCTACTCAAACCCAACAGTTACATTTAGAAGAAGACATTTTGTCCTCAAATTGTCGGCCCACCTTCATCGTTTTTGCCCCTCGGTCGTTCTTTTCTTCGTTTTCGTCCCAGCGCCCCTCCTTCCCCGAAATAAAAATCGCTCCCTGAGGGGGGGGGGGCGATATCGAGAACTTTGAGAATCACTGATTTAGCTTGTGCATGAGTTATGCCGTTCTGTTAAGTTCTGTTCAATGGATTGTTCTCTTTTTTTTTTTTTTGTTTGCTGCCCCTTGGCATATTTTTGTACTGCCCCCAAAGGCTCTTCAGCGTATTTTTCGAAATCACCGTCTTGTAAAATTGTTGATTTTTTTTTTTTAAGTTTCCTTTCTTCAAAGTTTGGGAAACGGTGATTTCAGTGCTGTTGTTACTTGTACGGAAGCGCCCTACGTGTTTTGCGCCACGGGCCCGTACGTATACGTACCTATCCTTAACCCCGACACTACCCTCAACCCTAAACCTTATCGAATCCCTAATCCTGCCCCTTACCCTTTCAACCCCCCCCCCCCCCCAAAAACAGGAAGAAAGCAAGAGAAAATCTGAAAGGCTGTTGTTAGGACAATTTCAGAGGGATTTCGGGAGAAGCCCCACTAGCTCTGGAGACACAAAAGGCTTTAAAGTACGTACACCTAGCGCAAGAAACTTGGTCAACGAACATACTTGTAACAACATTCGATTTCAATACCAGTTCTTTTCTCCCCTGATTGGACCAACCAGAGGTGTGTGTGGGTCATGATAACCCAGGCAAAAGTTCTGTGGGATTTTAGAGCTAATTAGGCGGAAATCAGAGTCGCATGAATGCCTTCAGATGTCTTGGGCAGACATTTTATCACCCGGGTAAGACAAAGTAGGGCCAGGGCACGGAGCATCCAGGACTATTATTGATTAAAGAATTTGACAGCGACGGAAATGAAGCAAGTCAGATTTTAAAAGTGAAAAAGAAAGGGGGAGTAATTTGTTCTTCGAAGGGAGATAATTATCCCTTTTTTAATCTATTTTCTCGAACTTTTTCTCCATTAATCTACGGAAGAAAATGTTCATCCTCCTACTTCCCATTGTTCTCGTTTCTTGCCATTCTTTTGCCATGTTGCTAGTGGAGCTACCATTCATCCAGTGTTCTCTCCCTTCATAAAATGACATTAGCTTTATTGCTGTTGGAGGTGTGAATTTGTTGAGAAAGTAAGTTTAATACCAGCAGGAGGAATATTTTTATGTTACGTTCTTCCTTGTGCATTTCGGAGACATGACGGATTTGATCGGAAGAGTACTTAGCTTCCCCAGCCAACAAACCAGACGGATTTGATCGGAAGAGTACTTAGCTTCCCCAGCCAACAAACCACAAGATTGCTCATAGAAATGACTTCGTTCTGACGTACGTCCGCTGGTTGCGACATCATCCCGCCGTCAGTATGATGTAGGAATCCCCTCCCTCACGCCCTGACAGTAACCATAACAACCCTTCGGGAATCCTAATACAAATCTACGTCGGATTGACGTAAGGATACTGGCCGGTCCCTCTAAATAAAAACCTAGCCTTTTCTCTGAGACAAAGTGCTCTCTCTCTCTCTACTCACATCAGACGCATGATAAAGAGGACAAAGGCTGAGTATGGGTTTGGAGAAAGCACGTCTACACCATAACGGCCACATTGTGCTAGAAAGAAGCAAAACGGCAGACCGAATACATTAACAGAATGACAGGACCGTAGGTGACCCCACCACATGCGCCCACCAGCCACAGAGAAGAAAAACTCAAACAGTGAACACGAGAACAAGGACTGAGCATACCTCTCCAAATAAAGACTACCCATAATTTCTGAAGCTGGTAGCCCACTGAGTCCGGACTGTTTTGCGTCTATGGTGTCTCAGTGCGTGAGGTCTCACTTTCCACCCGGCCGACTCAAGGCAGTTTTGGTACGTCTGAACTAGAGACTAGTTTCTGTCTCGCCAATGTGGGAGGCTCTTTTAATGCCACAGTTCACTTCTCAGGCTCAGGCCGTGACAAAACTGTTTTGACCCAGTGGGCCACGAGCCTAACAGGGTCTGCTATTATCCAGTATGTGAAAGATAAGCTGTCAGCTTCATTAAATACAGTTTAAGAGAGACACGGTGTTTTCTTTTTTTTTTCCCCTTCCTTCTACGGATACAACAACGAGTGAAGAGCCTCTTTAACCCTAAAACTGCCATTAGCCAATTAAATCAGTGCATTTGTAACTCACCGCTGTTGATGTCATTGCGTTCATAGCGCAATGCTATTTAGCGAAGAGATTTGTTTAGCTACAGAGTTCGTCTTTTTTATCTCAGGGGATTTGTTTTGTAAACAAGCAAACGTGCACTTACGAAAAGTCCCGTTGTACTTATTAACCCTTAAATTTAAGGCTCACTTCAGTGCATTGACGTATTTTTACATCAGACATAACTCAGAAGCAAAATCTGGCATTTTTACATTACAACGAATATGTTGCGGTGTGACAAACTTTTCCTAGCCATTTAGTGATGTTATACCTTCTGTACGATAAGCATTATTCTTTCAGTATGGAAAGTCATACATAGTAAATGATGTTCATTTACTTCGTGAAACATAATATAATATGAATGGTTCCCCAATATGTGAAATTTGTAAATTTATTGAGATAATTATTTTCAAAATTTGCCGGCCTTGCAGAGGAAGAGTGGAAATTAGAAATAATTATACGTGGAAAGCACAATCCGGTCTTGCAGAGGAAGAGTGGAAATTAGAAATAATTATACGTGGAAAGCACAATCCGGTCTTGCAGAGGAAGAGTGGAAATTAGAAATAATTATACGTGGAAAGCACAATCCGGTCTTGCAGAGGAAGAGTGGAAATTAGAAATAATTATACGTGGAAAGCACAATCCGGTCTTGCAGAGGAAGAGTGGAAATTAGAAATAATTATACGTGGAAAGCACAATCCGGTCTTGCAGAGGAAGAGTGGAAATTAGAAATATTTATACTTGGAAAGCACAATCCGCTCTTGCTTTTTTTCTTTCATGTTGTCATTTAGCCGTGAT
The DNA here is from genome assembly GCA_963931925.1 of Onchidella celtica. Classification (NCBI taxonomy): domain Eukaryota; kingdom Metazoa; phylum Mollusca; class Gastropoda; order Systellommatophora; family Onchidiidae; genus Onchidella; species Onchidella celtica. The sequence goes on from OZ007568.1 coordinate 69,140,549, forward strand.
GCTGGATAGAAAATAAAACTTTAGTTTTCCTCACAATTTAATGACATACAAGCAGAACAACCCAAACAATACCAGGACTTGCAAAAGTACATGCATTTCTCGGCATTTTGATCAGCTTTATTATACACCGTGATAATTTAGTTATCCACCGGAAAAAGTACTACCGCACTACCGAAAGATGACACCGGATAAAGTAACATGACTAATTTTATCTTTTACAAAACACGGACAGAAGAAAACTAGGAACGTTAGACTACAAAACGCGAAGCGGAAATGTACGGCTTAATTTAGCTTCGCATGGCGATCTCGCGGGGCATAATACTAATGTTATCTGCCAATAATTTCATTCGTCTGGGGCATACAATATTTTCTTCATTATGAATTTAAGCAAAAATTGGTGGCATATTTCTTGGTTTTGTTGTCTCGGAGTTCTCGGAGTAAGTTTTACGCTTCAAATGCATTTAAATTGATAATATATTTTATGATACCATGAAGCAAAATGGCTATGGTAGCCCGTGAGTCAAAATTTCTTAGGGCTAGTCAGGGTATATTTAACCCTCAGTGTACCATATTATTTGGAACAGGTCACCTGGAGCCAAAAATGCTCTACCTTTGACATATTTGCTCTTCCAATTTTATTAAGAAATAACTTTTTCAGTTACAAATTTATACATGTCTTTTTAGTATAATCTGACTATTGAAAATCAGTTCAGCGTATTATTTCTGAAGTTTTGGGATTTTCAGTTTTCGCCTGGGCACTACAGGGTTAAAATCTGGGGTGGAGTTCCATATTTTAAGCCATATAATAGAGATAGTACAAGGGTGTCACTTTAGGAGCTTCCGTGAGAAATGGGTGGAGGTGGGGGAGGAGGGGAAGGGGGGGGGTCACAGGAGCTGCAAGTTATTTCTCTAGATCAGGGGTCACCAAGCTTTTATCACAGAGGGCCAGATAACTGACAGACTTACAAGCGCGGGCCGCATAAGTAATCTGTTCAATACTTGCAGGCCAGAGCTCTAGATATCCCTGGTTTTATCAAACAAAATCAAGTACCATGGCGGGCCGGGTGAAGTGACGTCGCGGGCCGGATGCCGTAGTTTGGTGGCCCCTGCTCTAGATGGATGTTTCTATAGTAAATGATCCGGTCGGCGATTAACACTCAGAATATTATGAAATATGTGCCCGGCTAGACTTGTGTAACATAGGGTATTCCTTCCGATGTCTGTATGGAGCATCAAGTCCCTTTATCTGGTACTTTCTTATTTTAACCTTGTCTGTAAAGGGTAAGTTTTTTTTTTTAATTTAATATTTATTTTTGTTTGTTTGGAGTTGCTATTTAAACCACTAATATAATCCAAAAATGTTGTTCGTGAACTTAATGAAGCGAGCGATTTGCTTCATTTCATTATTCAGTGCCAGATTCAGAAGAAGTCGCTAAAGAAATGCTATAGAAAGGCTGGAGAAATGCTTTTGGAGACCAGCATTCACAGTCATTGTATTGACCTGTTGGAGGGTGAAAAAACCGTGTCTCAAAAGCGGGCCAAAGCCTTTTGCTTGGCGTCGTTCGTTGAACGGTGACTTTTCCACTTTCGCCTGGTAGTTAATTCGCCTCAGTAGAGATATCTAAATCTGTGGGGTGTAGACAATTTGCCCGAGTTATTTTGTGTAGGACTACAGTAACTGTTAGGTCGTATATTACGTGATCTTTGTACAGCTATGCCAGTTGAAGCAGTTTACGGTCCGTGCGGTGTAAACACAGCAGATTACAAGTAGTCTGTACACAGATCCAATCTGTGTAAACCCTCGGTCACTATAACGCTCCTCCTGTTGAAAAATTACAAAATAAATCTTTTTTCTTTCTTTGATTGTTTTTCACCCATATTAACTTTGTACTAAATCCCATTGCGGTCCTACCGCTTCTCTCTCTCTCTCTCTCTCTCTCTCTCTCTCTCTCTCTCTCTCTCTCTCTCTCTCTCTCTCTCTCTCTCTCTCTCTGTCTCTCACTCTCTCTCCGTCTCACTCACTCTCCACACTCTCTTTCTCCCCCTTCTTTCTCTCTCTCCCCTCTCCCTTCTCTCTCTCTTCCTCTCTCTCTCTCTCTCTCATCCCCTTCTCGCTTTAGCCCTTCTCTCTCTCTCTTCCCATCTCTCCCCTTCTCTCTCTCTCTCTCTCCATTTCTCTCTCTCCTCTTTCTCTCCCCTTCTCTCTTCCTCTCTCCTCGCTCTCTCTTTCTCTCTCTCTCTTGAATGTGTGTGAGAATCATTAATGCAACGTAGGTTCCAGACTTTTGCTGGTAAGCTTTACATAAAAACGTTCCGTATGAACCAGGTCGTAAAAAAAAAAAAAAACATACCTCTCATCAGTCCCAATTAACCAGGTATTTCCTGAGCCTGTATGCCAGAAAAAACCGCCCTGGGTCCACAGATCAAAAGACATAGTTGTAATGAGAAACATATTAAAAAAAAATTAACAGCAATTATTTTTGCAGGGTAAATCAAGGTTTTTAAAAAATACGTTTTAAAGCTGCAACAACAAATAAACGAACATGCAAAATTTCCATGTCAGTTACATCCCCAAAAAGTTCATTTAATGTACTGACTGCCCGGCTAGTCGGTGTTTTGACGAATTGGAGTAAAAATCTAAGGTTAGAGTGTCCTTAGGCAGCGAAAGTTCCTTGAGGCGAATGTGGACAGACCTAGATCTAGCTGTATGCTAGCACTATGGGTGCGTTAGGCAAGAATGCCAATTCACTAATGGTAGCTGCCGCTTGGAGCTGGGTGTGACTATTTTCAGTCTTTCTATTGCTTAAAATAATTTGGTGGGCTTTTCACCGTGTGATCGAAGGAAAGATAGAAACTTCCATTGATATGACGGAGCTTCAAGTTTGTTATTGTACGTATGTGTACTGTTTTGTATAAGGATATACAACTATTTAATATTGTAGAAGTTATTGCTGTCTTGTTGGCAGTGTATATAGCTAGACAGACAGACAGACAGACAGACAGACAGACAGACCGACAGACAGACAAATAGATAGATAGATAGATAGATAGATAGATAGATAGATAGATAGATAGATAGATAGATAGATAGATAGATAGATAGATAGATAGATAGATAGATAGATAGATAAAGGGGGGCGGACGGACGGATAGATAGATAGATAGATAGACAGACAGACAGACAGACAGACAGACAGACAGACAGACAGATAGATAGATAGATAGATAGATAGATAGATAGATAGATAGATAGATAGATAGATAGATAGAAGACAGATAGATAGATAGATAGATAGATAGATAGATAGATAGATAGATAGATAGATAGATAGATAGATAGATAGATAGATAGATAGATAGATAGATAGATAGACAGACAGATAGATAGATAGATAGATAAATAGATAGATAGATAGATAGATAGATAGATAGATAGATAGATAGATAGATAGATAGATAGATAGATAGATAGATAGATAGATAGACAGATAGATAGATAGATAATAACAGCCAAACATCAGTGCGACATATCTACCAGGCATTGCTCAATACTAACACCGTAAGGGCCTGTCATTAGGTACTACCATAAACAGCTCAAACCATAATATTTCTTCCATTGGTATCGGGGATTGAAAAGCTGATGAAGGCTGCTTCACACTGAATGCAACTGCCGGCTTGTCGGGAACCTGCTTGCTGAAGTTATAGATATTACCACACAGGATTTTCTGACGCGTGATGTGGTTATGGCACTTTACTTGTTGCTATCGACAAATTTGCGATGTTATTTCGCCGCTACAGTGATGTATGAAAGGGACAAATCTCAGGTGGATCTGAAAGTTACTTGACATTTCATATCATTAACTAAGTGGCGTACACAGACTAGGGATAAACCAGACGGGACATTCCCATTGTGTGACGTCACGAAACACCGTACTAGAATGACATCTACTGCGGGTCAAATTCGTCTATTGCTAGCCTTCCGCCATCTTGGAAATACGGTATGCTAGTCTATGGCATAGGCGATCTACAAGTTTTGGATAGTTGTGGAATTTCAGGCTTGCTCCAGTTCTAGGATCAGTGGACGTCTTGGAGTTAGTGCTACAGCTGATAAAAGAACAACAACGTGCTTCTCTTGTCGCCATCACGTAAACAATATGGCATCGGGATCTACCGTATTTCCAAGATGGCGCATTCTCGGCAATTTCCGGAGAAATCGACACAGCCCGAATCGTCTATGTCCTATCTATGTATATTATTTATCTATGGTGGCGTAATAGTTTACCTACGTTAATGATGACACCAATATCGAAAAATACATGAAGGAATGATACGTGCAATCCATCATGTATTTAGGCCTACCTTTTTCATGCTATAGATACTAGGTTCGGATACCCGCTTGGGGGGGGGGGGGGGGCAGAATCCGACTTTACAAATTTTTCTCGGAGATTTCCAGGGCGCAAGTCTAGTCTCAGAAAAAGTCGCAGTGCGCCGGAAAAAAAGTCGTAAAATCCTAACAACAACGAGATTAATTTTCTGAATTCTTCAAGTCACCACCAGTTCCACTTAGACAGTCTCTTAGAGACGGGAGGACGAAGACTGTCTCTTTCCGGAAAGCCAAGGGTCAGGGCGCCCCCAAGACAGCAAGTGGACGTTTCCGGGAACCACAGACAAAAAAAAAAAAAAGAGAAAAGAGGGATATATAGAGCTGGTCCAGGAAGCTGAAAACGACTTTTTAAAAAAAATTGGGAAGACAAGAACTGTGGGTCAGAATGACCTTAAAGCAAATGAAAATAGGAAACATTATCTTGTATCCTACCCAGGCCCTTTATGTTCAAGACAAGTAGACGATTTCTTTTTTTTTTACAAGGGAAGGAAGAAAAAAAAGTATAGGTTAGCCGCTGTTTGAGCCACATAGTCAAAATACTCACAATAGATTTTTTGCTACCAACTTGTGGCCATTTCTGAATAAAGTTACAATGGCCATATCGCTAAAGAAAAGGTCTTTGTCAACTAGCTAAGCGTAATCCTGAACACAGTCCTTCGATTTTCACCCGAAAATTCATTGCGCAAACAAAACCAATTTGGCCGAATAGCACGAAAGTCAGTCCGGAAAAACAAAACTGTAATTCTCAGGACGAGACTAAGGCCCGGCGCGCACTATCCCGTTTCGCCTGCTGCACGGCGTGCAAACGCAGATTTTTGCTTGCTTGGCAAAGAGTTTCGTGCTGCACGCCACGCGAAAGATGGCTTGCATTGAAGGGGTGGTTAATTTTAACATAGTGGGCGCCAGACCTAAGGGGTTGCGCACTATCCCATTTCGCCTGCTGCATTGCAGATTTTTGCTTGCTTGGCAAAGAGTTTTCCGTGCTGCACGCCACGCGAAAGATGGCTTGCATTGAACGGGTGGTTAATTTTAACATAGTGCGCACGGGGCCTTACCAGAATAACTACACGTTACTCAAAGACCATGAAAAGTTTAGAGAAGGAACGAAATCGGTCTATTTTTTCTGTAACATACGCATAAAGGAAATGTTGGCCGTGAAGTACTTAAATTTCTAAAGGGAATTTAGTATCTAATGATCTTTTTTCCACAACAAAGTGGGCACGTCTGTTACAGCAATGAAAAGAATTAAATAGTTTTAAAAGTTTAATTATGAGTGCTCTTTGTAATGTAATAAAATATTAGTTAATCAGAAAACACAATATCAAAATAATGAAATATGAATATCGGCTTCTCTCTCTCTCTCTCTCTCTCTCTCTCTCTCCCTCTCTCTCTCTCTCTCTCTCTCTCTCTCTCTCTCTCTCTCACTCTCTCTCTCTCTCTCTCTCTCTGTCCCTCCGTCCCTCTATCTATCTATCTATCTATCAATCTATCTATCTATCTGTCTATCTATCTATCTATCTATCTATCTATCTATCAGTCCCACACTTATCCACAGATAGAGTCATATAAACCTGGTAAAATTACTATCACAGGCAACAGAATTATAATGACCTACCCTGGCACACCACGAGAGCTACGCACCTCATACAACAAACCTTTCCCTGTTTGTCCGTGCGCACTAAACTTGCCATATAAATTAAGCTGTCTTCACAAAGAATACAGCAGCATGTATCCCCATCTTCACAATGAACACAAAAGAAAAGTATCCGACCTCACTACAAAACGCGCGGCTTTAATAGTTAACACCTGATCGATACGTTTCCCCTCACATTGCTGGCCTCGAGGACAGGCGTCCTTGACAACCATCAGCTGGGGCCACAAGGGAGATGATAATGTGCGGTGCATTATAATCACTTTGTTTTTCTTCACCAGAAGTTAATTTTCCACGTCACTGCAGAAACCCCCGCGCTTCCGGATAGTAAAGTTAACCCTTATAACGCCGGATCCGTAGAATTGAAAATAGCTTCGTACCACGATTGTGGTACACTGTTTCATTTTTCTGCGAATTATTTCTACGTTACAAGCAGGCATTATTTTTATTTTCATCCAAATTTTCTGCATAGAAAGGTTCCAGTTTTACAAATATCCAGAACTACAAAAATGGTAATTTTACGGCACTGACAATGTAAGGTTTAGTTTTAACGTTACTGCCATATATATTAAGTTGTCTTCACAAAGAATACAGCAGCATGTATCCCGACCTTCACAATGAACACAAAAGCAAAGTATCCAAACTCACTACAAAACACGCGGCCTTAAAAGTTAACACCTGATCGATATGTTTCACTTTTCCCCACTGTTTATCGCAGGGTTCAGTACTGATAATTATATACTGCAGCATACAAGAAATTTCATCCGGATCAACTGAGATGACTTTCACTGTATAATTTAACACATACTCTCTCTCTCTCTCTCTCTCTCTCACACACACACACACACACACAAACACACATTTATACAGCACTCAGATTATTTCAGAAAACCCTAAATACGAACGCAATCGAGAAATGGTATTGATAGACAGTTAACAGCCCAGCCTAGCGTAAGTATGTAATTCGGGATAGGGACACTAACGCTATAATAATAATAAAAATTAATAAAAATAAAAACTACCACCTTACGTAGTCTTAATCTCAGTTGTGTCGGGCCTCAAACTCTTTAATGATTAAATTACGTCACTTGTTAAATCCTGTCAACCACGGATTGGTCAGTTGGCGAAGGACTAAACAGTATATGAAGTACTATCGTCTAAAAGCGCAAGCCGTGAGTACCGAATGCACTCACGATGGACACTGGGGAGAGGGGAATTCGCTCTTATGTCATTAGTGAGACACATCGCCAAGTCTCCAAGTACTCTGAAAATTGGTGGTCCAATCTGACTACAGTAAGAGGCTCATAATAGGAGAGAACTAGAGAGCCAGCAAAATCCGGCCACTCTGCCATTGTTCTGTGCAGAGATCGCCCAGTTTCGACACTGCCGGCAGACATCTAATGCATTGTCTGGCCCTCATAAGTGCATTGTGTCTCACAGTAGTGGAGAATGCTCACAGCTGAGAGAGGTTATACGTGATGCAAAATCCCCTCATTTTGGTTGACGCAAGATTGATATAGCCATTAGTATTAAAACTGCTTGCGGTAAAATGTATTTGATCTATCTACCTGAATATGTGGCTGAAAGGAGATACTGAATGGCGTGGGTATTATCATCATATTATAAAGAAAGCAAGGCCTCCAATGTAATCGTGAAAGACTTTCTAACCACCGGGCCTTAAATTCTACCAAAAATGATATTACGGACAGAAAGGCATAAAGGTGTACGTGGGCATATTTTAAAAGTTCTTAACGTTCGCTCTGTCTCACATTTTTGTTGATTTTGAGCTACAACTGAGTTGAACAGAAGAAAGTGTTCCGACATTTTGAGCCGGGAAAAAAAAAGACACATTTTCTTCGAGTAGAATTAAAAAGTATGACAGGAAATTTCGTTCTGCTCTTCAGTTTACACATTGGTGATGGAAACTCAACTTTAAAAATCACAGCATTCCCCGAATCAGCTGACCATCTAGTGTATATTATATTATATATCCAGCGGCATATATATTCGGCAAAATACCACAATACGTATCTGCAATAACATCATTGAATAGAATTTGGAGATATAGATACGTAAGGCACCGTATCGAAGATATTTTGACATTGTGACAATGGCTGCGACAATTGTTGTCCATTGCATTAATTTTGTTTCCATGCTGGTGTGTTGTTGATATATTCTGCCAGTATCATGTATTATAGAATTTAAGATTCTAATGTATATGAGTGCTTGTCTGTTAAAAATGTATGGAAATCTGACAAACTGTAGTTATATGTGATTCAGGATGTTTGTACAGGCAAATATTTAGACATGAAAGTGCGAATGTGACGTTCCTGTGTCGATATTAGATGATAGTCATTGCAGATTACAGAAGAATAATGACGGATAATGTGAGAGATAAAATGACGGGTTTTGATACTTTAAAACACGAACTGTCTGGATTAGGAAATGAGCGTCGGTGATACTAGCTGATACATAACTTGACATATAAAACTTAGAATTAAGTCAAATTATATGAAAATGGTAGGCGGGGAAATAACGTAAGCTTTGGAAAAGTTGTCACTGCGATTACCAGTAAGTTGTAGAGACGTGACGGGTGAAACTGACTATGTGTTTGAAGAAAACACGTCGACACTATAATGCCACATTGTGCTAGGGCGAAGCAAGACCACGGCTGAATATAATAGAATGATATGACAGATGGAGACCCTATCAAAAACGCAAAAAAACAAAACCCTCATTGAAAGGAGATCAGATTGATAATTATCATATCATTTCTAAAATGGAATCTTCGGGTGTTTTTTTTTAATTATTTTTAGTTTGTTTTGTATTCTAGCGTGTGGAACTCAGCCCGGGCTAGGTTAATTGTCTCACTTCAGACTGTGTTGAGTCTGGACTCTGGGCGGCCTAGAAAGCACGTACTCTGTCGCCGATGGACGCTGGTAACTTTCTCCAATCAAATTCTCAAATTGCTACCGTCGATTCACGTTCTCGAAGCAAGTCTCGACAACCTGTTAGCCACTGCCGAGGCTTGATGGGTGAATTGACCCAATCGCTTGAAATAATTGTTAACGGGGGTTATTGTAGTCCAGACTCGTGGAAGCGCAAGCCATACGGTGCTAATGGCTATTTCTTTCAGCAGTTTTCATTTTACCAAGAAAATTACGTGTACGTTCCTTTCTTTTTCATTCTTTATTGGTGTACGAATTGGTGTCGAACCACCAACAACCAAAATAAGAACAAGAAAAATAGAACCAAGAAAAAGAGTTGCAAATGCCTAGGGCTGAGATCCCCACAAAATAAAGACCCCAACACTAATTTCATTGATTTTGATATAAAGCATGTTCATTTGATATTAACTGAAGACCACAGGTGAAAAGTTACCACAGCCACAATGTGTAAATCTGAGAACATCGATGTTTGAAGTTTAAAAGTCTACTATTTCCATCTCCAAAATGGTAGGGTGATTTCAATTATTTTGTGATTGCAGCTATGATTTCACTGAGGCCAGGAAGATGAACCAGGCTTGTGTAGAGAGTTTAGAGTTCGGAGAAAGTACATCGACACGATAATGGTCAGGTCATTGTGCTAGGAAAAAGCAAGAGGATAGACAGAATGGGGTAAAAGCGAAAATCACTTCTTGTGTCCGAACTTGTCTTTAAAATGTATTCTTCCACTGTTGTGAGTGGTTCAGAAACAAAACATAAACATTTCAGGCAATGATATTTTACAGGACAACGCTATCTTTTCGACCGTACTCTGCAACGGACTCAAGAACTTCTATGGGAATACAGAACTGCAGAAAGCATAAACGTCGTTTTTACATTTAAAAATATTAGGCGTAGGTGCATGTTTTGCCTATGAGAGAAGATGCTCAGTGTGTATGTGTCTGTAGATGTGTCTGTGTATGTGTCTGTGTATGTGTCTGTGTATGTGTCTGTGTATGTGTCTGTGTATGTGTCTGTGTATGTGTCTGTGTATGTGTCTGTGTATGTGTCTGTATATGTGTCTGTGTATGTGTCTGTAGATGTGTCTGTGTATGTGTCTGTGTATGTGTCTGTGTATGTGTCTGTGTATGTGTCTGTAGATGTGTCTGTGTATGTGTCTATAGATGTGTCTGTGTATGTGTCTGTAGATGTGTCTGTGTATGTGTCTATAGATGTGTCTGTGTATGTGTCTGTGTATGTGTCTGTGTATGTGTCTGTGTATGTGTCTGTGTATGTGTCTGTAGATGTGTCTGTGTATGTGTCTGTGTATGTGTCTGTGTATGTGTCTGTGTATGTGTCTGTGTATGTGTCTGTGTATGTGTCTGTATATGTGTCTGTGTATGTGTCTGTAGATGTGTCTGTGTATGTGTCTGTGTATGTGTCTGTGTATGTGTCTGTGTATGTGTCTGTGTATGTGTCTGTAGATGTGTCTGTGTATGTGTCTGTGTATGTGTCTGTGTATGTGTCTGTGTATGTGTCTGTGTATGTGTCTGTGTATGTGTCTGTGTATGTGTCTGTGTATGTGTCTGTATATGTGTCTGTGTATGTGTCTGTGTATGTGTCTGTGTATGTGTCTGTGTATGTGTCTGTATATGTGTCTGTATATGTGTCTGTGTATGTGTCTGTATATGTGTCTGTGTATGTGTCTGTGTATGTGTCTGTGTATGTGTCTGTGTGTGTGTCTGTATATGTGTCTGTGTATGTGTCTGTGTATGTGTCTGTGTATGTGTCTGTGTATGTGTCTGTATATGTGTCTGTATATGTGTCTGTATATGTGTCTGTGTATGTGTCTGTGTATGTGTCTGTGTATGTGTCTGTATATGTGTCTGTAGATGTGTCTGTGTCCCTCCCCTGTTCTGTCTCCTTTGATTTCTTTCTTTTTACCCGTTTCCTCTTTCCTTTTCTCAGAAAAATAGAAGAGAATAGCTCACAACATGAGAAACAAAGAAGGGCGCAAGCACAAACACACATGAACAGTTTTGCAAAGACCCACACAAAGTAGGACTGAGAAGATAGTAACAGATAAGATAATCATCTATTATTTTATCTAAACCAGCTCAACAAGTAAAATATTCAAACAAATGAACAGACACACAGTGCAACAATGTAGGTCCACACCAGGGTTATGGGGTGGTGCATACTAACTATGCATGAGTTACCGGAGCTGAGAAACCGGGCGATCTCTGCAGCTCTGCCAACCAACGGCTAATGACACACTATCTTCGCATTTCAGAGTCGGCTGGCTTTATTCTATAGATCTGTCACCAGAAAATAGCTAGCGCGACATTTCCTGCGTTCAGTCTCGGAAACATTTTTATAGATCTGAGAGGTAAGGACGCTGCAAGAATATCAAGGCCATGATTTCATTTTTTTAAAATCCCCCCCCCCTCTCTCTCTCTCTCTCTCTATCTATCTTTCTCTCTGTCTCTCTTTCTCTCTCTCTCTCTCTCTCTCTCTCTCTCTCTCTCTCTCTCTCTCTCTCTCTCTCTCTCTCTCTCTCTCTCTCTCTCTCTCTCTCTCTCTCATTTCCTCCACATCCCCTAATCTGTCACGCACATAATATCTATTTTTTTCACGTTCAAACTAATATTATATATTCTGCCTATACCTTTATCTACCTGCCTGCATCTATCTATCTATCTATCTATCTATCTATCTATCTATCTATCTATCTATCTATCTATCTATCTATCTATCTCTCTCTCTATCTATCTATCTATCTATCTATCTCTGTGCCCGTCTATCTATCTATCTATCTGTCTGTCTATCTGACTGTCCGTCTGTCTATCAGTCTGTCTGTCTGTCTGCCTATCCATCCATCTATCTATCTATCTGTCTATCTATCTATCTATCTATCTATCTATCTATCTATCTATCTATCTATCTATCTATCTATCTGTGCGACTTTACTGGTATCTTCCCTGTAACTACATCGAAGGTACTCTCCACTTTTCCGTACACAAAACACTGAAAATAAATATATGTACAAACATCACTGCTAATTCGAGTGAAAGAAAACAGAAACCACACGCTGTTTGGCTTGTTAATAGAGTCTGGCTAATTGAGTTGTTGTACTGTAGTATGACTGGGGAGGGAAAAGGGTGGGATAGATCAAGGAAGGGAAAGGGACAAGTTGTGGATGGAATGTGGAAGATCGCAAAAATAAGGTAAAAATAACTATGTGGCAAAGAAGAGTGGTTAATATTCTACAGATGGCGCACATTGTACAGTCATTGACTAGTACTTCTGTGAGTGGAACATTCAGGTACAGTGATAATAAAAACATTATATTACATCCATGTACTGTGGAAGCGGTCGTAAGGGGAGACGCATAATTATGATCATTTAATAAAGGACCGGCCACTTCAGTGCTCAGAGGTGCGAAACTTAAAACACTGCGAAATTTTGAACGGCCTCATCCTTTTCCATTGTTGTGATAACTTTGATTTCAAAATGAGCAGTGTCTGGCACCGTGTATCCCATGTTAGAGTAGAATTTATAAATAGGAAGGGAGCCATAATTAGGACGAGCTGACACTGGGAGAGAGGCGAGGGGGGGGGGGGAAATTACGAGCGGCTGTCCGTGGCCAAAATTCTAAGCTTGTCAAACACGTCAGAAAAGGGTCATTCTGAAATCGCCACATGAATAGCCGCCTATTTGCCACGAAATTGCGTTCTAACCCTTGTATGGGTTTGAAGGCTAAGCCTTTGAATACCCTCGCACTTCAGCCGGGGGATGAAGCGGGCGATGATAAAGATGATGAGGATGACGATGATGAAAACGAGGTTGAAGTAAACTGTGAAGAAGAAATCGATGATGTCGTGGACTTGGAAATCTCCAGAAAGCGGTTTTTAAAAAAAAAGTATAATAATCGAAGGCGCGTCCAAATCAGCAAGAAATGTTGAAAACTGAGAAATGTCATGAGATAATTTTTTTTTTTTTTCAAGGGCGCGCACTGTCAAAAGATGTAGAAATATAATAATAGTGCAAATTTCGTGTTTTTGAATTGAAAATAATTATGTTGACGCATACAAGAGGTTTTCATTTTTTTCTACATTCTTTTTGTTGCTGTTGTTATTGTTTTTTGTTTCTCATGTTTCATGTTTCTTCCTCTCCTATTTTGTCTATCAGTAGAGTCTTGTCATTAACTTTTTCTTGCACATACAAAACTATGCAAGTTACGCAATACGCAATGGCATTTGAGGTTTGACAAACACAAATATAACTGCCATTTCAGAAAACACGTCGCTAAAATTGCGAAAGAAGGAAGGGCATAACATTTTTAAAGAGTTATAATTATCAATTTTGTATTTCAGTAACAAGAAAAACAGAGGTTAATACAGTGCCCAACAACACAAGGCCCCGGAATACAAAATACGACTCGAAAATGAGAGATCTTACACAAGAGCTGTAAGTAGGGTATGCAAATATTTACAGTAATGAAATTACCTTCAATCTAGATCCCAGTTTGTCCGAGCAGCTGGCACTCCAAGGCAATAAATAAAATCAATCTATGATCACGTTAATATAACAGTACGGGTGGATCTGTTGGCTCACCGCCAGTTCAGATCCTACGAGTGTCTCTGGGTCCGAGTGTATAACTACCAACTCCAGTGGTGTGGGATGGAAAACTGTTGCTTCCGTGTGGTTCCATCGGATTTTTGTTCTATACGCACCACCTCGCTTTGCCGCTGTTTGTAGTGCGCGCTCCGTGTCCGTTAGCGCCGGGCGTTCCTTCACGGAACATTTTGTGTGAATGGGAGAATCCACAGAAATGATTATACGGGGGAATGGTAAACAAACCACGGTGTTGGCTGGAAGAATATTGCAGAAAATAGCATAACGTGTATAATGGAAAATTTGGCCATTAGTTGCATGCTAGTCGTGGAAACGACGTGTTAGTGATTGCTTGAGTTGGCGCGACATGACAAGGTCACTTCGGGGCGCTGATCGAAGAATAGACCAATTATGTACATAATGGCATTGTTGCTCTTTGTTCGTGTAGCGCTTTCTCATAGATTTTTGCCCCGAGTTGCCATTTTTCATTCGGCTTCCTGGATCTTCGCCATGAATGATCTGTGTTTCGCGATCTTAGTTCTTATTTGTTCTGTCTCCATTCTCGGAAATACTATAGATATTTTAGTATGTAGAAGAGGCATAACAAATGCACATTTTGACACGTGTTCAAAATGTGTTGTGGTACTTAAAAAGGTGTTTCACAGCTCCGATTTATTCTCACTCCTTATAATACTAGAGCCGCAAACGTTTAAGGTCGAATTTCTCAGTTGTTCAAAAAGTGGAACTGGAACAAACAAGAAATAAGGCCGCTGTATGATGTCCTTGAGTGTACAAGTGTTTATAGCAACAAGGATATTGGTTTCTTCAACAGTTTTATAACTGTTCAAATTACTGCAGCTTCAAAGCACAGACATCGTCTCTTTATCAATATTATTTTATGGTCATATTTAAAAGTAGCACTTATTTTTTACTGCCATACTTAATGAATTGTGCGAGGGGGTTGTCATTAGATTATATCACAGCCCGTCCTTGCTGTTCCCATTGGACAACTCTTCACTGCAGGAAATATAATTGTGCGTGCCATGTTTATTATCTCTGTCATTTTCATCATCTCGACCCCTTAGAATGACAAGGTTCAATTTCCACTTTTTAGCAGAATTGAGTTACACACTACACACTACTTCTACGGGCCGTCTCCATTGTGTGCCAAAGTATCAAGCAGATTCAGTGGGTAATTTGTAAATATTGCTACAAAGGAAAAAAAAACTTTGCTGTGAAAGCTATGATCACATGAAATTTCAGTCCTCGATTTCTCAAAAGTTGACGGAAGGGAGATAGAACCTTGTCATTCTGAGAGGACGACTTGTCCATCC
>OZ007568.1:69157958-69290458 GCA_963931925.1 Onchidella celtica
TCACAAACACAGAAAATAAACACAGGGAGTGTTTGGACAAAGCCACAAACGTCAGCCTGTCGTGTTTTGATGCAACGAGAGATGAATTATTAATAATTTCCTATCGCGTTAGGGAAGCTGAAGATGGGGGACCTGTCAACTGCGTAGCCCTGAGGTGTTGACCACCGGTCTTGGTTTTTCCACGGCAACATTCGGAATGTTCACGGACAAACCGGATCTTAAGGTTGGGAGCACAGTACACTGATCCAAATTTGTTTTGTCTCGATTACAGTTTGAGATGTGACTGTGGAGTTGAACGGCATCTCGCTCACTGTGAGACTGAAACAGGCCTTTCTCACTAGTTCGGGAGCAACAAAACTGTCTTGAGCCAATTAGCGGAAAGAGAGAGACCTCGTGCACTGAGACGAAACAGTCGCTAGATCGGACTTGACACAGTGTGTCACCAGTCTAAGACTGCACAGCAGAAACATAATAATTATGGCCTGTCTCATTTTTCGTAGTTTTGAGAAAAGCAAATAAAACTGTTTGACATGCTAAAAATGTTTACCTCCTGATGCCAGTTGTAGAGTTAGTTGATACTGGAACCCGATTGGTGCTTTTTTTTTTTTTTTTACATGTTAGTTGTGGGCTTAAATTCAGGGAAAAACGTGATGGATTTTATAAATTTTGGCCTGAATCTGACCTATGCCAGTATACCGCCATAGAAATGTTATGACGTTGTTAATTAGGAAACGGATATTCTGGCCGGGTGCCTATTCTAATCCCTTGAGCTTAAAGATTATTCGGCCACATGTGTTCTAATGTGAGGCGGACAGCAAGTTTTGTACTGAAATTTATCAAAAAGCACGCGGAAATTTTCACTGCTGTATTTCCAAATACCTGATTCTATTTCAAACCCTAGACCCAATAAAACAAAACAAGCAAAAAATCTAAAAGTACATTGTACTGGTGTAAGTAGGATCGCCATCTTGTTCCGTTTACGTCACCATAATTGAAATGTAAGTAACCATCATGCTATGCTTGCCGCCAATTTGAGCTAAAGCAGTTTTAGAAATGGGAGAACCCCAAGTCCTCTGAAGTCAAATGAAATCAACTTCTTTTTGAAGACACTTTTCTCGTGCACCCGGGCTAAAACCATTTACAATGATCTGATACCTTAAATGGTCGGTTCAGTGCAAGAAGTTCTTATCTCTATTTTCACAAAGGAGATCTTCCTGCATTGAACAGATGAAATGACTATGGTTACTATTATTATAGAAATATCTAACTCCTAGAGACGAGAAAAATAGTATGTGATAAATTTGTAGTAACATTAGAGTAAGCCCACCTTAGTTTTGTGACAACTGATCCCTGGCATAAAAGTAAACAGACCTGTGAGACGCACAATTTCTGTAACAACTGGAGACTGAAATAAATGAGATGGTGTCATAGTTGCATAAAAGTTAAGAATTTCCTGTAAATTTGGGAATAGCAATTGACAGTGCACAAGTCCTGCACTCGGCAAGGAAGGGATATTTACTCGCAAAATGTAATTAAGTTTGGCGAAGTTTTATAGCCTCTGTTAGCCCTGAACACAAGTTTATTTGACAGGCCTCTGTCTTGGAGTATTTCTGTACTCGTAAAATGTCTTCTCCTACAATCCACGTCAATGTGCTTTTGAGTGTACCCAAGATTAAAATGATTGCTTGGAAAGGCGTTTTGTCTGAGGCGAAAGCAGCTGGAGCAAAGTTGTCTCAGAGGCCTTTTAAGAGGATTTCTATTTAGACTTATACTTGGCTCTTGTCGTCTTGACAGACGGTCAGCAGCTAAATTTACTCCTTTCTCCCGCAGCTTCTCTCATGGCTTATCCTGCCAATGCTGGATAAGCAGCTCCTATTACAGTATTTCTATTTAGACTTAGACACATCGAAAATGGGATTAGTCACTTCTCTAGATTGCGTCTTCTTCGAGTGCTAAACGTTACAACCTAGAGTGAAATTAAAAACAAAACAAACAAACAAAAACCAAAACAGAAAAACAAATATCTTTAAGATTCTTGATCCTACCCGAGGACGGCTGTTTGCTTTAAGAGAAAGGTTGCTTCAGATCGTTTCCAGAAATTTCAAACGGATTGTTTGGGCTAAGGGATTGCTGGTCGCTCTTAAAACCGATATAGAGTTGATAGATGTTTCTCTCACAGAGTCTTTGCTGACTCTTTGGTCAAATATTCAGAAAATATAATTTAGTTTTTGTTGTTGTTGTTGTTGTTTTATCCAGGCTTGCCAACGACAGTTCACTTATGTATGTGTAGGTGTTAAGTAATGGTATGAGTCACAGTTGTTGGAGTGCCTAAAGATGTCAGGAGAGAGAGACAGAGAGAGAGAGCGGGAGGTAAGGGGAGAGGGAGGGGGAGGGGAGGGGGGAGGGAGAGAGGAAGGGGCAAACGGGAGAGAGAGATGGCAAGGAAGGGAAAGAGTAAGAGGAAGGGGGAGAGAGAGATGGCAAGGAAGGGAAAGAGTAAGAGGAAGGGGGAGAGAGAGAGATGGCAAGGAAGGGAAAGAGTAAGAGGAAGGGGGAGAGAGAGAGAGGAAGGAAGGGACGGAGAGAAGAAGGGAGGGAGGGACAGAAAGGACAGGGATTTAGGGGGGGGGGGGATCGGGAAGGGAGAGAGAAGGAAGAAGGGAGAGAGAAGGAAGAAGGGAGAGAGAGGGCAAGGGGGAGAGAGAGAGAGAGAAGGAGAGAGGGGACAGAGAGGAGAGAGAAAGAGAAGATGGAAAGTTGAAGAGAGCAACTGGAAAGAGAAAGATAGATAGATGGAAACTGAGCAAACACTGGATTAGCCAATACACCAGATAATGTTGGTTTCGGGGACAAAATCTCCGTATGACTTTACTTTTGTTGCTCGCTTCTGTATCAATCTTGTATGTAGCGTCCCACTAGTAGGACGATCGATATTTTCTCACCCCCCCCCCCCCCGCTTGGCGAGTCTCACTCGGCGACCTTCCTCCCCCCTCTCGCCAGCAAGGCCGGTATTTCTCTTTGATGTGGCTTGTTTGTTTCACTGTAGAAAATCTAGAAGGTCTAAGAAGGTACTGCGGTATCCGAGATTACGCTAGGTCGACCTTGAGTGATGTAATTCTGTGACGTGTCTGCGTACGATTGGGTGGCTGGTATGTGTCCCGAACGATCTAGGTCTGTCTCGTGCTTATGGGGCGGTAAAGCCGCTTCCTGAACGTTCCTGGACAGAATATATATAAGGAGGGCCAGGCGAGTAGGAGTGGTGCAAATCGTAGGGTGAAAGTCGTGGGTGTAAATCGTAGATGTGCAAATCCAGTCATAGTCAGAAGTGTGTCTTCCCGGCTAGCTAGGTGTAAGTAACCTGTGGATATCAGCTCTTGTTTACAGTTATTAAACGTTAGTATTAATTGTTCATCGGATCCTGTTATTTATTTTTACAACAGTTCGAGACAGTTTCGTTTTTAAGGGGCAGACGATCAGTTCATCTGACTCGCCCCATCATAACGTGCTGAAATTTGCTTCAACTGTTACATTGTATAACTTCTTAAAACGCCGAAAGGCAAAATAGATCTAGAGTACGGTGTCAGTCCTAAGACAGACTTTGCCTTGTGAAAAGCGGGTCGGGTCACGCCTGTGTCAATTCATTCAGGCAATAGAAACGGCACTCCTGACTCCTCTTCCGTGCCCTGAAAATTATTAAACTGCTACTCTAGTCAAGCAGCCGACTCCATAATCAATCCCATGCCCCATTTCTAACATTTGTTGACATAGATTTTTTGCATTTCTGAGCATGAATGGATGTCTAAACTTAACCAAAGTCCATTGTGTAATGTTGAATCTCACCGAGATTTCTTCACCTGGTTTCCAAAACCTCCCCAGAATAGTTAGGAATGGGTCAGGTCCGTTCCGTTTCTCAATGTCTCTGAAGCAAGATGAAAATTTCCGACAGAGATCTAGACCAGTGGTTCTCGGCTTTTTCTTCGGATAAGCATGAAATCTACATATTCAGTTAAAATTTATTAAGCTTTATTGATAGTTGGCAACTGCATGCCACACAGTCGATGGGATCTTCCTACTTGAGTAAAAACTGTGTTTTTGGGGTGAGTATGACCTAGACGGAGTCTACTAAGAACAATTTCACCTCTACGACGTCGTTGAGAGGCATGAGTCCACTTTCCAAATTGATCTTGGATAAAGAGTAGTTTATTTGTTGTTTGTTCATCCCATCTTTCCTGCCATCTCAATTTAATGGGTTTAAAGTCGGTGTGTGGTTTTTACAGGTGTTTCCCTTTTGAAATCTGTTCCAATATACGTTCATTCATGTCTGATGGCTTTATTTGGGGACCCGTTGAAATAAAGGCAAGGTGCTCGCCTCTCATGCCGAAGGTGCAGGGTTCGAATCCCGGTCGGTGCAGGCATGTTGGAATTTTGGGAAATTTCTCATATTTTTCTTTCCCTGATCCTATGGTAGATAAGATCGAGCACCTAGTCTTCTCGGCTAAGAACGAAAACCTCGGAGGACCGTGTGCTCGTTGGCAACGTTACAGATACCTTGGCAGTTGGAAATCGAGAAGAGCGGGTCAAACAGGCAACTGCCCGGACAAAATTAACTAAAATTAAACAAAATTCATCCCAACCATTCCCTTCTCCCACCCCCCCCCCCTCCCGAAAAAAACAACGCCAACCACACTGTGGCAACGACGTGTCTGCTCTAGTTGTGACTGGGCGGCAATGACGCTAAGACAAATTTTTCCAAATGGGTTTAAAGAAGTATACAAAGTACAAAAAATTTTCCTCACATCAATTCAGGTAGGATTCCAGAATCCTAACAACACTGATGGAACCATCAGGGTCAATGGAATTAACCAACGAAGATTTCGGTCTCATAGACTCTTCGTGTGACTAAAATAACTGGGGAAATTGAAACACCTTTTTTTTTCAGAATGTACTCAGTTGAATTCATGAATACTAATGGGGTATTTAGACGAAATAGTTACAGCCGCCTCTGTAGAAGATTTCTATCTAGACTGGGCCACATCGAAATGGGATTACTTACTTCTGTCGAGTAGGCCTCCTTGAAAACATAACGAAGAGAGATTAGAAAAACAAAAAAAAAGCAGAGATTTCTTAAGATTCTAACTCCTACCCCTGTAATGGATATTTGTGTGCTTTAAGAAAAGTCTTGGTTCTTCCCTGAAAATATCAAATAGGTGGAGACCAAATACATGTGTAGGGCAAGACATAATCCAGTGCTGAAGTTGATCAATGAGAGATAATCTTCAATTTTCAAGCCGAAAATCAATTATGTTATCAGCGTTGTCTGTCGTTTATCAACGGACGAACTTTCCCTTAGTTCACTTTCTTGGAAAATGGACATGTTTGGTTTTGTTTTTTGTTGTTTGTGTGACATTTTCTTGTTGTTGCTGCTGTTGATGATGTTTTGGTATTGTCGTCGTCGTCATCGTCGTCGTTGTCGTTGTTGTTGTTGTTGTTGTTATATGTCTCTTATTGATTAAAATTCCGATCCTCTCTCATTTTGTCAACCAACAAGAATGACACAACACCTACTTGCAGTTTGAAATATTGAAAAATATTATACTGTTAAAAAAAAAAAAAGTTTGTAGCTGTTCAATTGTTATTGTGTCTATAAAGCCGTTGTTTTCCTTAATGGGCAATGAGTCATCTTACCCGCCCTCTCGACGGCCTTGTGAAACATCGCTCTCAGCATAGAAATCTGGTCGAGTACAGACCAGTTAACATTAGAAAGTGTACGTGAACTCTGTTATCGGGGTTTTTAGAGATCTCGGTTGTGTGATCCCCTTCGGCAAAAAGATGTCTATGTTCTGTTGGGATCAGATATCCCCTTTCAGTTCAGTAAGGTTTTATCAGGGACGAGGTTTGAGGTCCCGTCAGGACGCTGACGAGAGAGTAACTTAAATCACCACGAAAAAGTTTTCAGATTGGATCTCGATCCAAGCAGGATTTGAATCTAGATCCTCTCGAAATCTAGCCTAGTTCTCTTTCCACTCGACCATAGCGCCGGCGTGGCATATTTATGTGAAATTTAAGCACGATCTTATTACTGAACGATGAATACTATAGTATTACAACTTCCCAGTGACTATGAAGGATTTTAGTCAATGAAACTGGTCCAAGATCACCAGTTATACCAACCCGATTGCTTAACTTTACTCAATGACCTAATGAGTCCACTACATCATGGTCCTGGCCACGGACTAACCCCGGATCCCCTCCAGCCTCGGGACAAATAGACGTTTGTCAAATGGTCAAGGACACATACTTGTCAACACTGCTAACACAGAGACACTCTAACAAGCCCCTTTTTATGAGAAATACCTAACAAAGTCGTCTTTTCCATTTTCTTTGGTTGCTGACACATTACGGCAGTAAAACATCTCGGGGAAATGGCACAGTGGTACAACAAGTACAAATTTGATGCACAAGCTCAGTTATTAAAACGAAAACGAAAATACGAGCGCAAATACATTGGATACAGAAGTATCTGGCCGTGCTCTCATCGCAGCAAATCTTGAACAGTGGTCTATTTGGGCTATGTAGCTAAATACTCACAACCTGATCTTTCTTACCAAGTTTTGATCAATTTCCCAAAACCGTTATTGTCTACAACCAGAAGAAAGATCACTTCGGGACTAACCGGAACACATACCGAACATTTTCTTCAAACTTCGCCTTGCAAATAAAACCCAGTTTATCACCTTTTGACCACATGGTGCAAATAGTCACTCTAATCTTGAAGACTTCAATTTTGCAATCCCTGGAACAGGAGAGCCGTGATTTTATATAGGTCTTATTGCTTGCACATTTACTGAACAATAATTTTACTCTAGCATAATGTAAATCTAGGTAAACATCTTCACTCCCACTTGTCTTAAGTGATACACAATGACAATTTCATTTCACAACTATTTGAACATTAGACTTCATAATTAAACACACCAGTATTATTTCAAGCCATTAGGCCAATTCACCTATCAATCTTCTGCAGTGGGTAACAGGTTGTCGAGACTTGCTTCGAGAATGTGAATCGATCTATCAGTTTAAGAACCTGACTGACAAAAGTTACCGGCGTCCATCGGTGACAGAGTACGTGTTGTCTACAGAATCAACAGATTAAGTTAGGAAACCAAGGGAAAAAACTCATGGAAATTATGGTATAATCTTCAGGAAATCAACAATTATTTCAACTTCAAATCTCTGAGGAGATATTCAAATTAGACATTTTAGTTCGCTTTTTGTCGACGACCTGAAATGACGAAACGATCTGAAAAAAAAAAAAAAAAAGTACGAACTGTATGAAACTTACAATGAGTTGTTACTCCTCATTTCTGTTTGGCCTGCCGGTTATGACTCAATCCGTGCAATGCACTAAAAACATATATAATATCCAACACTGTCTCGTATTCACCTCGAAAACACACACTATATAATAAACACAATACCACACTGTTCCCCTCTGAGATGTCAATCACAAACGCAACACTGGTGCGAAAATACTTCCCACTTACTGGTTTTTACTTCCCCCTTGTAGCGTCAGTCATTCAAATCGTTGAAACTCTCTGTAATTGTAACTGACGCTTCCGTCCATTCACTTTATGGTTTTAACACTTCATGTTGCACACAAGCGATAACCTGACCTTAGCTCTTGTTTGTTCTATCTCCAATTCCTGAAAAACTGGAAATCTTTTAGTATGCAGAAGAGATATAATAGGCCTAATAAGTGCATATTTTGACACTTGTTTCAAATGCGTTGTGGCATTTATCAAGCTGTTTCGCACTTCCGAGTTATTTCAACTACTTATCATAATGCTGACGCCGCAAGCGTATAGGCCTAACGTCGAATTTCTCAGTTGTGCAAAAAGTGGAGTTGGAACGAAACGAGATCAAAGGTCGCGTTAGGTTTAATTAGCAATGATACACTGATTTGCCTACTAAATGGATTTTCTTTAAATTAATTTTATCATCTTTGTAATGCACTGAGAGAGGATTTTTTTTTTTAGCAACAAGCTTCGAAAATTAAAGTTGGAGTCCGTTTGAAGTTCTATGTGAATCTTAGCACTATAAAAAAAACTTTGGAAGATTAATGCTGACATACATTTTCCATTTACTGTAATCTCTAAACATGAAACGTACTCGAAACAAAGAGAGCTTACGTATTTATCACAGAATTATATGTAAATATGCAAGAAAACATTCACAGGGCGTGTACAGCCCAGGTATAAATTTAGATTATGGAAATAAAGTTTTTCATACCTGAGCTCAACACAAGGGAGTGAACTGTGAAAGGGAGATAACCTCGGTCTATATTAATCCTTACAGCCTCGGGCAAACATGCATTCGCTTGTAACTGTATAATATGTGGGGCGCACAGAGATGGACCACGTCACACGGTCCACATCAGGTCATCTGTTATATCGCCCTGCAAGGCTTACTGTGCATATATAACTCTCTTGCCTAATAACAATTCTGATAAAAGTAACGATGAATAGATAATTTATATAATCATACAACTATACAGGCAAAAAACAACAATAATTGTTTTAAGATAGTGACTAGTTGCGCCATGCAACTGAACAACTCACAAGGGTTTTTTTTTATTACCATTCCGTGGTCAGTTTCTGAAAAATAAGTGATTGTGGCCATACTGTGAACGAAAAGGTTGTCCTGGACAACCAGCCAAACCTATTCTTATCCCGAACCCTAAGCTTAACCCTAAAACCTTCTAAAAAAATCTGTTTTTTTTTTTCACTGTGCATACAAAATCCACTTTCGTCACATGGCACACACACAAAAACAAAAATGCCCAAAGGATTATTTCAAAATCTGAACAACAAAGAAAGAAAAAGGCGCACACTGACACAAACCTCCGATATAGATCAAAAGAGGTTTGGGTTACAAGAAATTTTCGTTTTTTAATCCTCGTTTCTCGACCATCTGTCCTTACCACCCACAGTGAAACCCTTTCCCCATCTGTTTTCGAATCCATCCTTTCCATTATACACATTTACTGCTCAATGCACCACTCAGACGCATCTCCAATAAATTCCAACCTTCCTCCAGCATTCTTCTGATGCCAAAACCATTATATAACATTATATCGTCAATACTGACTGCATTGTCGTGTTTAAAAAGATGGAACTACTTTTTAACTGCCTGTGGCTAGACACCATCAGTATTAGTGATAGACAAGTATCACATTTTATGTGTTTTAGGCTAAGTGTCTTGAATGCATGGCCTTTGGAAAGCCATAAAAGTATAGATAACAGGCGGCATGGTTATCCCTTCGACGAACGGGTAAACTCAGTTCTAAGTGGTATGCCGTGAACTTGGTACCGGTATCCCTTAAGAAGAAAAAAAAGGAAGGATTCATATGGCTCATTGTTATATTTTCTGCACTGGAACTTAGGGAATTTAGATTTTTTTTTTTTTTCTAACGGGCTACAAAATATACTTTTTTAGACACATACAGCGCTAGCTTACTTACTACGCCATGTATGGTTCAATGGTGCTTGGTGGAGAATCGGTTTTTTTTTTAAAGTTCCGAAAGAAATTCACAGCCTCACAAGATTTCGTTTTCTGGCCTTTTACAGTGCAGAATAATTTCTCTACGAACTGGCTTTGGTAAAATCTAGATTATTATGTTACTTTTCATCTCTGAAAGTCTCATGACTGTGCGTTCAGCCATTTTGTGGTTGTTGTTGTTGTTGTTGTTGTTGTTGTTGTTGTTGTGGTTGTGATTGTTATTGAGAACATGGCCTTCAAGTTACAAAATAAATTAAAACAGTGGATAACACGTCCATCTTTCTGTTGACGTCCAACACGTTACATTTCCATGGTGCATGCATCTTTGGTGTCATTGTCGAGATTCTCCTGCCTTGGACAAGGCAAAGCAATAAAACATTACCTTGATAACCATAAAAAAAAGACAAAAAAAAACAGCGTCTTGCTGAATCCTTTTCTTCCCATATCTTCCAACCTCCGCTAACCTAGGTAGAAATGGAACGCCTCAGGCTCTACAGTTTATGAACTGTCACTGACAGAAAGTTTCGTGTGAACGGCCATACAACGGAAAGGTCCTGATACTTACATTTCTTTCTGTGTTAATATAGGCATGCAAATGAAAAAAAAAAGTGCTGACTTGTAAGTACTATAAGGACCTACAGGTGGGTGGGCGAGGATGGGTGGACAGACGGACGGAGAGACGGGCGAATAGATAGATAGATAGATAGATAGATAGATAGATAGATAGATAGATAGATAGATAGATAGATAGATAGATAGATAGATATACAGACAGACAGGCAGATAGATAGATAGAAAGACAGACGGACAGACAGTCGGATAGATAGATAGATAGATAGATAGATAGATAGATAGATAGATAGATAGATAGATAGATAGATAGATAGATAGATAGATATACAGACAGACGGACAGATAGATAGATAGAAAGACAGACAGACAGACAGACAGTTAGATAGATAGATAGATAGATAGATAGATAGATAGATAGATAGATAGATAGATAGATAGATAGATAGATAGATAGATAGATAGATAGATAGATAGATAGATAGACGGACGGACAGATAGATAGATAGAAAGACAGACAGACAGACAGTCGGACAGATAGATAGATAGATAGATAGATAGATAGATAGATAGATAGATAGATAGATAGATAGATAGATAGATAGATAGATAGATAGATAGATAGATTGATAGATAGATAGATATACACAGACAGACAGACAGACGGACAGATAGATAGATAGAAAGGCAGACGGACAGACAGACAGACAGACAGACAGACAGACAGACAGACAGATAGATAGATAGATAGATAGATAGATAGATAGATAGATAGATAGATAGATAGACAGATAGATAGATAGATAGATAGATAGATAGATAGATAGATAGATAGATAGATAGATAGATAGATAGATACGCTCAATTTTGTCAATTTGTCCCCGACTCCAATTGTACGCTTTTCACCTAGAAGTATGCGTACTTATGCATGGCCCGAAAGACCTTAGAGATACGGGGAAACTGTGTCTCCTTCAGTCAGCTTGTCAGTACCACTCAGTTAACCACCGTCGGCAAGTACTCACTAACTCCAACCACGAGTGATAGTTCAGAAACAGAGAGCCACCAGTCTTGGTTACATTTCCATCCCTAGAGCTGTCAAGATGTCACCAGAAATGTCCTGTCCATGTACCCAATGGCAGCATCCATGTCCAGCGGAGTGTTATGACAACCTTTAGTGATGGTGTCAGGGGTACAAAACCATTCACACAAACAAAGGGGGTTATCTATCTATCTATCTATCTATCTATCTATCTATCTATCTATCTATCTATCTATCTATCTATCTATCTATCTATCTATCTATCTATCTATATATCGATCTATCTATCTATCTATCTATCGGTCTGTCTGTCTATCTATCTGTCTGTCTGTCTGTCTGTCTGTCTGTCCGTCCGTCCGTCCGTCGGTCTGTCTGTCTGTCTGTCTGTCTGTCTATCTATCTATCTATCTATCTATCTATCTATCTATCTATCTACCTATCTATCCGATAGAGAGAGAGAGAGAGAGAGACGCAGGAAAAGATGGAAAAAGATGTGAGTTGACCTCATGCCTATGTTTAATTTAGATCTCCATTTGACCATTGCCCGGTCACTATCGGGTGCTGGCCATCAATCTCAGTAGACACAGCACTGACCATTCTAAATCACAAGTCTGTGGTCGTGAGTTCAAGCAGGATCTCTAGTGTCTCGCTCGGACAATTCGTCCCTGGATGTTCAATTTGCCTAACTGGACGTGTGACAATGTACGTTAACCCTCAAGTGTCCTGACAATGACTACAGCGTATATTCTATCTATCTATCTATCTATCTATCTATCTATCTATCTATCTATCTATCTATCTATCTATCTATCTATCTATCTATCTATCTATCTATCTATCTATCTGTCTGTCTGTCTATCTATCTGTGTGTCTGTCTGTCTATCTGTGTGTCTGTCTGTCTGCCTTTCTGCGTATCTACAGATCTATTTATCTGTACATAGGCAGGCTGGTAAGCAGGCAGGCAGATGGACCAACAGGCAGGCAGGAATACAGGCAGACTGTCAAACAATCAGTTAGACAGATCAATGGACAGACACACACACACACATACACACACACACACACACACAGACAGAAAGGCAGACAACAGACAGGCAGGTAGACAAACAGAAAGACAGATGGATTGATTAATAGGTAGACAGACAGACTGACAGATAAACACATACACATGCCTTATCTTTCTGCTTATCTTCCTGTCCGCAATAATAATGCTCATTACATTTGTTCCACTTTCCGAGAGAGAAAAAGATTAGAAAACTACCTATTATCTCACTGTTTTAAATTCGGATTACAAGTTCCCAAAATCTCAAAACGCTTGGGGAAGGAGGAGATCAACGATAGTTCTAGCTGATAACACGATGTTTCCTTTGTCCAACTCGCCAACTCGTCGAGATCCGAGGAACAATATAAAGTGAATGATACACCACCTTTGTCCTGTAACTCACCCGGTCTCTTGAACTTTCTTAATACCACAGATTCTTAACCGTGGGGAAAGCTTGGGGATTTCAGAGTGGAGGAAGATATTTGTTTCTGGGTGGTCGAAGTCTGTTGGCCTCCTATTCTTAATTGTTTTTCCTTGTTTCGTCCTCTGTCTGTCATCGCTGATGTCATCGCAGACTTGGTTAATAATGGGCACCAGAAAAGACCAAGCAAGTGCTGAGTTTGTGTCCATCTTCTGGTCCCCCCTCAGGGGCTTTCAGAGAGGAAATACCCAGGCCGTTAAATAAAGTATAGTACATACACTGTGAAAACGCAAAGTCCCGTTTAGTTTTCGTATTCCACATTGGGCATAATGATTTCTATACTCGTAACGTAAATGTTCAGCTCGATCTCTGTTGCTTGACGCCATTGACCCGGTGAGCTCCATCAGAGTTGTTATCTATACGAAATGGGACATGTCAAATCGTCGGGTATTTTCCATATTGTTGTAGGTGCGTGTTTACCTTTTCTAGAAAATGAGCATTGAAAGTAGGTCGGCAAAAGGGCCAAAACGCATAAAGCATTACATCACAAACATATATCTCGAAACATATTTAACCGATTGGAATGACACTTATACATAATAAAACTAGGAGTGAGAGAATCACTTTCATGACAAAACCTCATATTTGACAAATGTCTCAAATATCAATATGGCAAATACCCCTTGAAATAATGTCTCAAAAACCGCTGGTGGAAGACTGCTAAAAATACAAACAAACCAAAAAAAAGAGGAAGAAAAGATGAAATATTCCGTAAAAGCACACTACTGACAGAAATAAAGTTGTGAGACAACGAATGTAAGGCAATAGCAGGTGGTTTTGGAAGGTGAAGAACCATTGTTCTGCCCGGTATCTTCTGAAAGTTTACAAGCAATATCGTATACACTGCGGCACCAACTCTCTGTTCAGACCGTTAACAGATAACCTCACCACACTCAGACCCCTTTAAGCTGCCCTCTGAATGTCTTATCATGTCTGTGGCTTAGACAGGGAACCCAAGTCAAATTCTCACCATAAAAGGATACTTACCGGCTGGCCTGCATGCACAAATCCGATCAGATACGAAATCGATAGGGGGGAACATCGCTGTCAAAGAAAGGCAAGAATTTAAAGCAAAGGTTCCCAACATTTGGGTAAATTTACCACGGGGTAGATTTCTCTTATTCAGGGGGTATATTTGCTGATTCTGGATTGGTACATAATATTTTAAATCATAATTGTTTTTTTTTTTTTTTTTTAAATCAGAAATGAGAGGAAAATTGAAAGGAGACTTATACTAATTTATGAAAAAAATCTAATTTATCTGTTCATCATTACTTGTTCACAAATAGGGGAAATTTTTTATATTTATCAAATTATTGTTATTTGAATTTAGAATAGCAGTGTTCAAATCAGTATTTTAAAATGTTTCGCTTTGTCGGGTTGTTTATTGTGGTAAAACTGTAAACTCAAACTACTGAATAAAACTAGGTGAGGGTAAGTTTACTTTAGAAACGTTGCCAGAGTCTTTGAATTTGAGTCTAAGTTTGGGTTTTACGGTGCGTCGGCACGATAACGGCCACTTTGCGGCTTTCACGATCTGTTTGGGTACTTTATTTATGTTTGGTATTCAGAGCTTCTAAATGCCAGGGGTCAACGGGACGAAAAAATTTGGGAACCGCTGATTTCAAGTTTTCAAACGAGAGGGGAGGTCTCCACGCTAGTTTTATGGCAACTCAGGTGGGCGCTTGTGTACAACAAACACATGGAAGATCACAGTCAGGTCACAAGAAGACGAGCCCCTTTTATTAAAACTTGAACTGATTTATTGTTCTGCTATCGAACTGAACGATCATGAGGTGTCTTAGAAAACGTGTTTATTGAGCTGTCAGGTATCTTTTTCTCTTTCCTCAAGCGCTACCACCGTGTCTTGGATTTGTAAACACTAATAGGTGGACGCCTTAGGAGCAAGGCCAGGGTGTGAAAGGGTTATAGGGTGAAGGTTAACGACTTGACAAAAAGCGAATCTATGGACAAACGTTATGCTTCTATACAGGAATCTCATCGTAAAATTCCAGGAGAAATGCCTAAGTGGTAGGGCAAGCCGGCCAACTGAAGTGTACACAGTGAACGGGTTTATAGGGTGAGGGTTAACGACTTGGCAAATAAAAAAAATCTGTGGAAGAATATTAGGCACATACAGGCATTATCATCATAAATTTCTTGGAGAACTTTCTAACTGGTATGGCAAACTGGCCAATCATAGTTTACATTTCATCTGGCAGGATCACTGTTGTAAGGAATAATCCGAGTCGCATCAGTCTCAATGTTGAAAGTATGTGAAACAATCTTGGACTGCAGATGCGGGCACACGTAAAATGCAAATATATACAAACATACCGTGGGGTATTTGTCATAGACTTGTGGGTGTCATGCTGCGAATTTTCAGGTTTTGTCACGAAAATCGTTCTCTCACTCCTAATTTCAAGTGTCATTTTAATCGGTTAAAAAATTTTCCAAGTATGTGTTTGTGTTGTAATGGTGTCCTCTGATTTCACACAACTCTTCAAAGTTTCAGTCCTCATTTTCTCGAAAAGACAAATATGAACATACAACAATATGGAAAAATTCCCGACGATATATGCATACACCCACAAATGAGGGAGGAGAGATAGAGGATAGAGAGAAGAGGGGAGAGAGAGGACGGGAGAAAAAGTAGAAGAGACAGGCCTGAGAGAAGTAGGGGGCCTTTTTTGTAAATGTGACACCCCTGGTTACCTAGGAAGAAATACAGACAGCTGTCACTGTGTCAGAAAGGTTCCAGGACCACGATTGGAATACACAGTTGAGATTGTGACGCCGTATTCCAAATACACCGATAAACATAAACAATAAAATTATACGTATAACAAAAGAGCAAATCCACTCACAAGGAAAAATATACTTTGTTCTGTGCAAGATAAGTCTAAAAGTGAAGAATCTCCCGTTAGTAACAGAGAAATATTGAAAACCAATTCGCCCCTGATTAAAACATGACGCAAAACCACGAACATACATATAAATCAGTCCAATTTATTCTCCTAAACCCATGACATGCAATCTCAAAAATTAGCCAAACTTGAATTCACTAGCTTGTCTATTAATTAAGGTCAAGGTAATCTTTGTGAAAGCTAGAAATTTCGAGGGCTATAGGGCAAAGATAATTATGATACAAATCTAACCCC
Source organism: Onchidella celtica (assembly GCA_963931925.1). NCBI lineage: Eukaryota > Metazoa > Mollusca > Gastropoda > Systellommatophora > Onchidiidae > Onchidella > Onchidella celtica. Next base: position 69,173,810 of record OZ007568.1, read on the forward strand.
AAAAAAATATTTTCACCTTGAACAATTTTTCTTTCTTTTTATAGGCCACAATGTACAAGACCTCACAGCTGTACAAGAGTCGCTTATAAAACGTCAGCAACAGTCCATAAAAGTGACAGGAAATATATTTACCTGGCCGTTATTTATAACTTTTAAACAAGATGAGACTAAACATCTCGAGCGTTCGAACTCTATCAAAAGTAGATATAAGTCCTCTGTCAATAAAGATTCGCCAAAAAGTCTTAAGCCAGCTACATAATGTAGGGATTTAGTACAAGTAGGAAGAGATTAGGATAGTCACTTGTCGATGTTATATTATTTTTCCTGGTTGAGTCAAGAACAACCGGGCCTTATCTCTGAAATTGCGCCAGAAATGGGGACAGAATTCCAAGCTTTAATTCCCAGTACAGTTAAATATTTCGCTATCTGGGACTTCTCCAAATCCACAGTTGTTCTTAAGATCTTAGTTAGATAATGCCGTGCCACTAGACTTTTCACGAACTTTGTGTGTAAATTATTTCAGAAGCGCGATGCAGATTGAAAGTGATCCGCTTGTTTTAACAGCTATGTGAAATATAGTCAAACTTTTACCAGACATAATCAAATCAAAGAAGACTTGTCTTTCTTAGGGGCCCAAGTTCTCTAAATTATGTATTTTCGGTTTGTTGAAGATTGCCATTTAGACTGCTTTTTCCATGGAAAGAAATGTCTAAATCAATGTACCGCTTACATTACGAGACAAGTATCAAAACCAGAGTCCGCAGACAGTCTCCTTCAGAAGACTTCATGGAAGGGCGTTATTCGCGATGAGTTTATCCCACTTATCCCCCTGCTCGGCCGTGTCCAGCCTACGTTAACGGTTTGAAAGAACACTAAATTCTCCACCAGATCATGTTCCAAGCCACGGTCATCGATCCTCTACCCACTGGCCTTGGGTCTGTCAGTTGTAACAAGAGTTACACACCAGGTTGGGCTTTCATTTCACTCTGTGTTGTGTGTCCTAAACCCTATTCCTTGTTGTTGTTGTTGTTCTTTCATAATATTATGTGCTCGTGAAGTCTGAAAAACCTAGAAGCCTGAGATATATATAGCATTTTATCGTCAATAACTCAGTTTAACAGAACCCGCCAGGTACAAATCAGTAATGTTTAGTTGTTCTCCATTTGAAAAAGTCTGGATCAGACCTGAACTGTAAAACTAGTCAGCTGATAATGAAAATACCAAAGTTGTTCGAGAACAGCCGACAACACAGAATTCAGCAAACTGACAATTCTGAGATATAAAAGACTTCAACTGGGTCCGATCCTCAGGAGAGTCCTTATAGACAGCTGTACATTTATTCACTTGACGATTAGCTGGTTATATAATTACGTAGTCCTAATTTCATACTTTTTTTTTTTAACTAACTAGCTGCTTTGAACTCCTTTACGTATTTATTTGCTAACTTACCTATAAAGATAAATTTTTCAATTAGGTTTTATGGTGGGCTTTTTTCGGGTGGGGGGGGGGGGGGAGGGGTTCTGTTGTTGTTTTTTTTGTTGTTGTTGTTTTTTTGAGGGGTCAATTTTTTTTATTTTCCAATCTCCGTTAATTATATATAAATATACCAGTCCTATTTAATTATCTCTAATCACTGAGGCATGCACGAAATGAATGCATTGAAGTCGCATTTGAATCTGAGCTCTATCAAAAAAAAAAAAAAAGTCTGGATCCGGCAGACCTGACGAGGTACGGACCGTAATAAGAATTAGGGAGATTAAAATAGATTAAACATTGTTTACCCTTTTCTTTTTGAGGAAGTGTCTCATTCTCGTCACGCCACAGGACGTACACTGCCATGGAGCAAATGAAAACAGTAGGTCGTTTTGGCAGATCAGAGGCATGACTGAACGTCGGTTGTAAAAATTTGATTCCGCCTCACTCATTGGGGGTAGAATCGCGCTATGTGGTGACCAACGGACGAAAAGCTGATTTGATAGATTTTTGCTGTCGTTGTTGTAGTTGTTTCTGGTGGTGGTACTGGCGGTTGTAGTGGTGGTGATGGTGGTATTTTAATAAAAGGTATTGACTTTTTTTTTTTTTCAATATTGGGTAAAGATTTTAATAGAAATTATACAACAATTTATTTATTTCTTAGAAATCTCGGCTTTTGAAGTTATTCTCAGAGCGCAACTGACTTAGACCCCATAATAAAACACTCTTCCGTAGGCAACATTTCTCAAAACAGCAGTCTCGTTCGCTGATCACGCAAGCAACAAAGCCGGAAGCCATGACTGTGTCTGTTCTTTAGATAACTTCGTTTCTTTTCACTGTGCTATATTTTGAGCTACACGCAGGTTTTGAAGACAAACTGGCTTTCTGAGAAAAGTCCAAGAAACTTTGGAAAAATTGTATTGTTTTTGGAGTCTTGCTGAAGTTGTGAATGGATTATAGTGGTTTATAAAACAACAACGTCAGCAACAACAATCATTAATTGATATCACCTGGGAAGTGAACGAATACGGGACAGCTAGACGGGGAATGAAATGCTTGAAGACCGCGGCAAAGACAGAAAGGATACATGATTTCGGTCTGTGGGACTACATCGGGCATGGGTACGTGAAAAAAATTAGAAACAATGTGCCACTTGTAATATACAGGTCGAGGAATGAATGAATGAATAAATGATGGTCTCTTGTAGTCGGAGGTAACCACAGCTACAATATCACCAAAGACTGGCTGTGTGTGTGGGCAGATAGTTAATCAGGCCTATCCTCACCATGAATTGTCTGTTTCAGTGAAGGCACATGAATGAATGAATGAATGAATGAATGAATGAATGAATGAAAGAATGAATGAATGAATGAATGCCATTGTTCCCCTTTAATCCATATCGCTCAGGTCATAAACAGCTTGTTTCGCCAGTCTATTTTATTACTACGGCACTACACTTTGATCATTGCCATTAAGTCGAAAAGAGATGACAACAGTCAGCTATCGGGTTTAACAGACAGTTCATAGCTTCAATGTTTCGTATTTCTATGTCCCTGCTTTTTCTTCGATGATGAAAAGGGGACCATAGGCAGTGGCGTAGCGTGGGTTGTCAGCGCCTGGGCCAAGGCAAATATTGCCCCCCCCCCCGACCTGTGTCCCTTCCACCAGTATATTCTTCGGGACGCAGAATTTCAAAACTATCACTGTTTCAACTGCCAGTTGTGAAAGACATTTCTCAAATCTTAAAATTAATCAAAAGAATCAGAGATTTACAGTGAACCAAGAAAGACTGAGTAACCCTCCATATTGTCAAGTAAGAGGTTCCAATACGGTACTGTTATTGAAAAATTGGCTCAAAGTAAAATTAGCCGATTTTAACAAAATTTGTCTGTACTAGCATTAAATGCATTTTTACTTTAATTTTCTTCCAATATAATACATCTGCTTGGGGGGTAAGGGATTCAATATTGGACTGGTGGAAGGGACGACAGACAGGTCAAACAGAACGTTGGGACAGGAGTAGAAACTACGAGTAGCACTCGCCAACTACCCACTACATATATATATGATTATCATAGGTGTCGTACGATAGAAAGTCCCTGACATTGAAAGACATCATTAAATAAAACATTGCCAACACCACTTTTGTATTCCACAAAAAACTACTTCCTCCCCTCAAACAGCTACAGACACAACGCACAGATGATACAATAATTGTCACATCTATTAAGGTCAAATCTAATCCATAAATATATCTAGATCTTGATCTTTATAAACTAGTCTAAATCTAGACATCTCAGTCACACCTTATTGGAGTTGCATCCAGGGCTAGCAAAGTTTTCCTCTGCCCTTACTGCAACCAGTCTGGTTGCCAGTGGGCAAAACAGATTTTTTTTCCCCTGCCCTGCGTACAACCTCTGCCATCTTAAGGTTACCTCCTACTTAAACTTCTTTCACAATAATAAACGTTATTTCTAACATTTTTAAAACATTATGGCTGCGTTTAAAGATAAAAACAGCATTTGAACGTGAAAAAAAGTTATTATCAAAAACTCACCTGAAATTTTCAAATGGAATGTTGTTGTTTTTTTTACTCGGCTCATCAAATGGGCTTGCGTGTGCACACAATGGCAGAAATTGACCCGAAAGTTTGAACCAAGAGAGGCCACTACAGTTTCTTTGCTTTATTGCAAAATCTAAATCTGGAGTTGCATGAATTGGTTGTACTTAGGGCTGGTTGCTTGCAGGGTAAGTTAATATTCTAAAACTTTTATTGGATATAGATTTCCGGACTTGGCCCCCAGTACTGATGCAGGCAACAAATCGGCCATGGCAATATGGCGTATATTAAGCCAAAAACAAAATTTAGCAGGAGACACAAGAAAGGTTTCGCGTTGCGTTATGCGCCCCACTTTATTCTTTGGTTCAATTTCCATTTTCCAATGACAAAAAGAAACTATTAATCGTACAAAACTAGAACCCAGATGGAAAGATGTGGCATGCGTCATTCTATAAAAATAATGATGTTGAAAAAAGCGAATTTGGTTACCCTATAACTGCCTCTAGCCAATTAAACCGTTTAATTCTTCCAGCTCTGTAGTGCCAGAGTCAGAGAAATCAAACCCTCTGAAAAGGTATACTTTTTTCAGGTTTGCAGCTCAATCCCAGCTCCAAATACCAAAAGCTGTTGTTATAAGTACGAACTCACCCAGTGTTTGGGGCTGGGGACTCATATGTATAGGTACTATCCCTAACCCCGTCCTTATCCTCAACCCTAAACCTTATCGAATCCCTGACCCATCCCCCTACCCTTTCAACCAAAAAACAGGAGGAAAACGAACAGAAAAATCTGGAGAATAATAATTAATCAAGGCTGTTGTTAGAAATATTTCGGGAGGAGCTCTCTAGCTCTGAAGTCAACAAAAGGTTTTAAAATACGCACCCCCGGCGCAAAAAAAAACAACAAAAAAACTCATGGGACGTACGTACGTGTCACAACATTCATACCAAAATGTATAGGGTTATCATTTCAGCTGGAAAATCCATCACAGTGCACAATAATATTGCTCATAGCATTTATAGGATTAAGACTGCTGGCATGTACGATCCTTTTCCGTACCATGGCAGAAATGCCACTAACTACCACGACCACCTCCAGCCCCAAAACAGATCCTGCATAACCCCAACAACCCATCGCCAAAAGACGGAAGTAGGTCATTTTGAGGCCAGTTGAAAAAAACAATTTTGGCCCTGCTAAAAGTAAAGACACTTTCCCTATCCAGTTCTCATTTCCCATACAATAAAACAAACAAACTACCCCTCTCCCATTCCTACCTCCTCTCGTTCCTTTCTCTCTTACTCCGGAAAAATAAATACATGTAATCAGTTTCTCTGTGAAAACAAATAATTCATCCCTCTTATCTCTCTCGATCATCCTTATCTCTGATAAAATAAATTGTCTTGCCTCCACTTCCCCGCCCACTCCCTTCATAAAAAAAAAAAAACAACAACGATAAAACAATCCATCAAAGTCTGTTTTGTGAAGAGTCCACGGTCAAATGAAAAAACTGAATTAACTTCGAAGGGATCCCAAAATAATAATTGATTTTACGACTAACTATTTGCCCTGTGCGGTCAAATTGAGGTTCGTCTATTCGAAATGAGTTTTTGCAAAGTTTTAAGTTGGATCTGGGCTAGAAAACAGAAGACAACAATACGTATTTCATTATTGCAAGAAGCTCGCAATGGTTATCAAGATAGTGTAATTGATTTAAAGATCACCACAGATTCACAGCTAAGCAAAGATTGTCAATGCTGTGTGCTTTTCGTTAATCGTGTCACTGATAACAGTAGCTCTGGATTAGCCATCAAGCAGAAAAAGCACGTGCTTAGGGCATCAAGGTCCAAATGTGGTAAAAGAAAAAGTTGTACATAGCAAAGCTCCGCATAAGAAATCATGCAGAAACGATCCAATAAAACGCAAAGGAAAAGGAAAGTCATCAAGACTTCGGTCTTCTGACCTTCCTATTCCATTGCGTATAAATTGCATCATTTGTGTATTATTTCTTACGCGAGGCTTTGCTACATACAACGGGGATATCATAGAACTTTCTGCCTACTTTACTTATCATGCCCTCAACTCGTTCACTGCCACTTTTCACTTCATTCAATTTTTTTTGGTTGTTGTTGTCCTTGTCTGCTTTGTCTGACTTTACGCTGGGACTTTAAATTAACATCGCCTTTGGCTTGTTGAGTGATTGACGTTCCGAGAGTTTGCTGAAGACGTCGTTTAGCGGAGTTGGGGGCGGGGGCACTATTGTTCGACTGTGTTTAGGGCATCAGTTGGCCTTAGACTGGTCTGGCTATCAGTCTTCGGTTCTGACTTGCTGTCTGACGGGGCACAGTGCCAGATGTCTAATACTAATAAGACAATCTCAAATACACTAGGGCCGTCCGTGGTACACAGTATCTCATTACAAGTTACGTCATCTCTGGATACTGTCAATTTTCCTATCTGGTACTCTGTCGTGTGGTGGTTCTTAACCTTGTGGATGGGAGAGTGGGGAGGGGAGTCCATAGGGAGGAATATGGGGATCTCAGGGTCCATCGAAGGAAATATGGGGATTTCAGGAGAGGGGATACTTAGACAGTCTAATAATGCACAATGTATGTATTGTGCAAGCAGTGCCGCTTTTATTTCTCAACGGCTCCATCCATGGCACGCTCGGATGACGAGAGAAGTGGGTGAGGGGGCTTGCTCCTAGGGTAAGAAAAGCTTACATGGGGTAAAAGGGGTGGAGGGTTGAAGTCTGAACAGCGTACTTACGCTTTTCAATTATGGTAATAAACTGGACAGTCTGGTTCTACTCACTATTTGTTGTTGTTGTTGTTGTTGTTGTTGTTCGATTACATAAACATCAGATTTTTATTGAAACCGTCAAATTTAATCATCCCTGCCAGCTACCGCTTTAAGTTTGGGAATAACAGTTTTTTTGCCATCGACATTCATCATTTTCAAGTCAAAAATTGGCAAAAAGAAAAAGTCGTATGTAGCAAATCCCCGAGTAAGAAATAATAACCAACGATGCAATGAAAGGCAAACTAAAAGGGAAGACAGAAAAGGTCATCATGTTAGTGGCTTTACTCTCGTGTGCGACCTGGGAAGGGAACTGGGGCCAAGAGTATGAAAGCGCCAGAAACCGACCAAATCTAGCGTACATTCTATAGGGATGGTTCCTTTTTTTCCTGATCGTGCTTAAAACGGTAACTTCCACTGATATTCAGCTCAGTCTTCGTTGCCTAATGTGATCGAGGCTGGAAACAAACAAGGGGTGTACCTATATAGGTATAAAATTGTGACAATTTCCAAATCTTCATCTTCTACAAAAGATATATCTAAAGTATACTTCCACCGTGGGCTTTGCTTATAGCAAATTAATTAGAAACCTTATGATGAAAATAATGGAAGGGTGAGGTGAGGGACAGATGGTGTACTTCCATAGGTACAAAATTGACACAATTTTCAAAAATATTTGTCTTCTGTCGGCGAAATCTCTATACTGAACTTCCACTTTGGTCTTTACCTGTAGCAAATTAGAAATCTTGTGATGAAAACGATGGCAAGATGAAGCGAAGGACAGAATCAATGATGGTGTACTTTCATAGGTGGGGACACGGTGGTCTAGAGGCAAGGTGCTCACCCCTCATGCTGAAGGTACCGGGGTTCGAGTCCCGGTCGGTACGGGCATGTTGGAATTTTGGGATTTTTCTCTCATTTCCCTGTCCCTGATCCTATGGTAGGTAGCATCCAGTGCCTAGTTTTCTCAGATAAAAACGAAAAACTCGGAGGGTCCGTAAGCTCACTGCGCACATTAAAGACACATTGGTATTTGGAAATCGAGAAGAGCCCCCCTCCGGGCAAAATTAGATAAAATTTATCCCTACCACTCCCTTCCAAAAAAAGAAAACCGGCGCTGCACTGTGGCGACGACATGTCTGCTCCAATTGTAACTGGGCTGCAATGACACAAAGGCACATTTCTCAAATAGGATTAAAGAAGTATACAAAATACAAACACAAAAAAAATACAGAAAATGAAACTGAAACAATTTCCAAATCTTCGTCTCCTACCAACTAAATCTCTGTACTGAACGATAGCACAGACCTCGGGTTCACTGGCAGCAAGCTAATCCGACCCGTATCGCCGGCTTGTCTTGTTCGATAAGCTCCGTAGCTTTCCTGGACCTTGATAGAGGTGGGTCTGTCGAATCGAATTACTCGAATATTCGAACAATGTTGTTCCTTATTCCACCGAACAGGAAATTACAGTCGAATTTCTTTTTTTTTTTTTTTTAAACGAAGAGTAGAATTACTGCTCGATCCTTTGTGTTCACACCTTATTTCATAAAGTTTAAGGTTATTCCGTCCACTTTTTGACACATTTAATTTGTTTGTGGCATAGTGGCTCAGTCGCAAGACAACTCTTAAACTGGTTGGAACAACGGGTAGATCCAAAATAGGTCTCCAGTGTCTACCATCATATAAGGTATAGGTCTAGACCCATACAGACTGAGCGTGTGATTGGTAGGCTCTTCTGGTAGAGTTTCCTCCTGCACTATCCATGTCTTATACCCTGTCTATGTTCTTGTCTTTTCCTAGCACAATGTGACCGTTATCGTGTCGACGGGATTTCCTTCAACTCAGACTCAAAATCGCCCAAAAAGACAGAGAACTCAACTTGTTCAAGACCGGAACCCTTCCTTTTCCTCATCATCTGCTTGTGCCGTCCTTATCTCACTCTTTCACTTCTCTTTGGGCTTCCTGATTGTCATTTATTTGCTTGTTTGTTTGTCTTTTGCTTTGTATCTTGTGTTGTATTATACATGTACCTGCTTCATTACTAAAGTGTTTTTTTTAGCTGTGTGTAGCCTACACCTCCATCTGCTAAATTGGCCAGTAACATCTTGAGTCAATTTTGAAAACGAAACATCTGCTGGTCATATTGATATGGGGACTGTGACAGCAGGTCGTGGGTGCAAAAATTTTGTCAAGCATCACATAATAATTCAAACATGTAAATTTAGTAAATATTATATCACTAAGTTATCTTTCCATCATAATTTCCAAATATACTTTGACACACTGGCGGGCTATAAAATCTCATAAGTTACATCCTTTAAATCTAGCAATTGATGTGATTTTGGACAAAGCATTGCAGCGACGACTTTCGATCACAATATTTATAATTATGGCATCCTTACAATCGGATATCACACAATTCCATGTGCTATTAGTTCGAACACTAAAAATCATCAGACGATCTCCTTCTACGGCCTGGTGCAGGTCAGATTAGGTTATCTGTGCCGTCCAAACCGTCCCAGTACCGTCCCAGTGCCGTCCGTGGCCATCAGATGACCGGTCAACCAGTGTATCTGCGATCTGTACTCTGGGCTAAGAGTTAACATGCTGTCTGTCATGGCCAATGCCATTTTTTGTCATCCAATAGACTTACTCGGAATCCTCACCCGCCCAGTAATGTGACAGGTGATTGGTAACAGTCGTCATGCCCTTACGTGAACTGACCTTATGTAAACTGTTGTCTAAAGAGCCCGGAATATTGGTAGATATTGGTAATTATATTGGTAAAGAATATATTTGTAGAAAATTGAACTTAATGGCAGCACGGCATCAAAAAATTAACCTATTCAACATAGATAAAGATATACTTTCTCTCTAGTAGGAATAGCGACGGACAATTCGAAACGGTCGAAATAAACTACTCCAGGTAGCTGATGCTCCACCAAAAGGTTTCTGTTGAATTTGTTGATTTGTTTATTTTAATTGTCTGCATTAATTGTGGTTTCGTTGGTTGTATGAATTTGTTTCTTTTATTTTTGTTGCTGCTTTCCTTATTTTTGTCTTTATATTACATGTATTATTATTGTTATTATTATTAGGGTATGGTTAATATGCACTTCACACTGCCTTCCAAGTTGACGAGGAACAAATACTACTGGTAAAACGAACAGCATTATGATGAACTCACACAGAGGGGGAGACAAAGAAAGAGAGGGGGGGGGTGGGGAGAGAACACGAAAAATACGGACGTAACGAAAAAAGAAAATAAAACTGAATTGAATATGACTAAGCCTGCCTGGCTAAATTTTTAATTTGTTTTTGGCTCAGTGTCTACCTACATCTTTCGTCTATCCCTCTAGTCTGTTGTTTACTACTATGGAGACGCCGCTTTGCTGGCCGCCGATTTTTTCGCAATGTTTAAATATGACAAAATAAAAGCGCTCGTCGACTTCTGCCTCAGTTGTCGCCGTGCTTGATAATTGGCATTATTGTATTAGAGGAAGCAGTAAAAGAAGCCTTTGGTTGTACTGTTGGCTGGGCAGTCTGCACACTTGTAGGATTGCAATGTCCTGGATGCTGAGCTTCCTGGCCACGCACTGACTAGCTTCTGATTGGCCAACTGGCAACACTGCTCATTGGGGACGTCCTAAAGTAGATCAGTATGGTCGAATTTGGCGACTTTTTGTTTTCACCGTGTACACTTTTCATCCACTTGGCTTCCTTTGTCTTTGTGTGTCTCTCTTCTCCCTCTCAGCCCTTCTTCCTGTCTCTCTCTCTCTCTCTCTCCCTCTCTCTCTCTCTCTCCCTCTCTCTCTCTCTCTCTCTCTCTCTCTCTCCCTCTCTCTTACCCTCTCTGCCTGTCTCTCGCCATTTCTCTCTCTCTCTCTCCATATCTCACCGTTTTTTCCTCTCTCTCGCATGCTCTCTCTCTCTCTCTCTCTCTCTCTTTCCATATTCTCACCCTTTCTTTCTGTCTCTCTCTCCATTCTCTCCCCCTGCCTCTGTCTGTCTGTCTCTCAATCTGTCTCCGTTACTTTGTCTCTCTGTTTCTATCTCTCTCTTTCTCTCTCTCTCTCTCAATCTCTCTCCCTCTCTTTCTCTCTCTCTCTCTCTCCTCTCTCTCTTTCTCTCTCTAAACATCACGGAAAGATCCAATCACTATCTTTGGCATACACAAACTCACTCATTCACACACACACACACACACACACGTCATCATCACCACTGGAGCCGCCAAGCCTCCTCATTAACTCATTCTCACAAACACTTCCTGTTGCTGATGTTACAAACACAAACATTCTAACCATGTACTTTAGTCTGGGACAACATCATCGATCATCATTCAACATTCCGCCCTGAGTGACATCGACTCTTTTTCAATAGCCACAGACATGCTGAGCCACACAGTGAATGAATGCATGCATTCAGGGGCGGCCCGAGAGGTGGGGCGCAATGTTGGGGGAGGGGGGAGGTGGAGGGGGTGCAGTATTGTCTGCCATCCTCTCTTGTCATCTCATTTTCTCCTCATCTTCTCACTGTCCCTTTAGATTCATGTTTTTTGTAGGGTTTCTTTTTCTCTGTGTCTTTCTTCTTCTTCTTCTTCACTGTCTCTTTTATCTGAAGACAATAATTATTATTGCCTCCCTATGTTTTTGTTGTTGTTTTTTTTTGTATTTTTACCGGTGCAGGCGCGAGAGTCTTGGGTGAGCGTGTCCAAACATTTCTGCCATGATTATCTCTCTCTCTCTCTCTTTCTTTATTTCTCTCTCTCTTCCTTCTCTCCTCTTTCTCTCTCTCTATGTCTCATCCCCACACTCTCTTTTTCTTTCTCTCTCTTTTCTCTTTCTTTCTCTCTCTCTCTCTTTTCTCTTTCTCTCTCTCCCTCCCCTCTCTCCGTTTCCCATCTCTCTCTCTTTCTCTCTGTCCTCCTTCTCTTTCACTCTTTCCTTTTCTTTGTTGCTCTCCTCTTTCTCTCCTCTCATTTTCTCTGTCTGTCTATCTCCCCATGTCGTGTCTCTCTCTGTGTCTCAGTATCTCTCTCTCTCTCTTTCTCTCTCTCTCTGTCTGTCTGTCTGTCTGTCTGTCTCTCTCTCTCTCTCTCTCTCTCTCCCTCTCTCTCTCTCTCGTGTTTTCTCCATCCAAGATAAATTTGCTGCGCGCTGTCAGTTACACTATTATCAACCCATTATGTTATGTCTGATTGTCGAAAAAGCGTCCACAGATGGCCCGGGCTTGTTTACATTAGCAGTCCAAGCGTCCCTAGTAACGGTCATGGTTCTTGTCACTATGTGACAAACTCTGTTGTTGAGACAATGTACGAGTACTGATACTACTCAACAGTGTTAATCAGAATGCTACTAGGACGGTTGCCGTCATTATTTCTTTTGTGCTTTCGGGTCAAGTTTGGATTGGGGGGGGGGGGGGGGAGAGAAATGGGCTGTCGCGTTTTTAAGTGACATAGTTTTATTACTGTTGTTAGGAACCTTGATATCTTTCATAATAAGCTGTTGATGAACAGTGAACATAACTCACTACACTATTTTCTCCATTGGGCTGTGTAGTTAGAGAAGCTTCGATCCCCGAACAAACAGCCATTTTGGTATGTTGCAGGGGAAATTGTTCAGTTAATTTTGGGGTTGTTGTTTTTTTTTTTTTGCTGTTGTTTACGGTCTACATCGAATTACCGGCAGATAGATCTAGCCATTTTCAGATTTAGTCGAAATCAGATCATTGTTTCGTTTTTTCAGGGTTGTGTGTTTTAATTTTGTCTGGAGTGGCAATTAGTGCCGTTTGACCACTTTAAATTTTGTTTGCAGTTTTTTTTTTTTTTTAAGTTCAGTGTTAGGGCTAGTAAGTATTTGTGGTCGGGCTAAATGACATCAGTAATTTTTTGTTGTTGTTGCTGGCGACATTGCCAAAGCAAGGCCTTTTATTTTTTTTAGGATGAGCTGGTTGAACATCGATTTTCTCGAAAACTTTCCATTGGATTTATGTCAAGCTCAGGATGGGCTCATAAATTATTTGGCACTAAACATCCCAGGACTATTTATTATTATTATTTGTTAGGCTGTAGCTTGGTTTGGAGTTTGCTGCCTCTTTGTGCACTGTAAAAAAAATAAAATAATTCTAAAAAAAGACTTACCATACAGTAACTTATTCGGAAATTGGCCGCGCTTTGGCAACTTAAGTACAATTCGTGCTGTCAAAGTGTGAATTGCCATTCTTTATGTGGGGGAGAGGGAGGAGGGGGGGGGGCTATGCTCATTCCGATACATAATATTATGAAACTGTTATTGTTGTTCTGATGGAACAATATTCAGTATCACTCTCGTTCCAGAATAACCCCTGCCCAGGTCTATAGCAAGGCCACTGACTCTCAAACACTAGGCACTTGGCTCTCTCCCAGTGGAGGAGTTTCAAATCTATAGCCTGTCTTTTTTTTACGACGAGCGCATCAGCATCGATTTTCTCGAAAACTGTCTGTTGGATTTATTTCAGATTTTTGTATTGGCTCATATTTCAAACCAAACCTTTTTTAATGGATTTTTCGTTGTTGTTCTTGCTGCTGCTGCTGCTGCTGTTGTTGTTATTTTGGACTGAAGCATGATTTTGAGTTTAGGTCTTTCCTCTTTGTAAAACTATAATAGGAAAACTTATTGGGGGGGGGGGGAGGGGGAATTTCAGTCAGAGGAGGAACTCCAAACTGGAAAATATGTGCTCTGAATACTGTGTATTATTTAACCAACACATGGAAATAAGAAAGTTGTTTTTTTTTTCCAGTTAATACAGAAATTTAATTCCTAAATTGTTTCAATAATCACCATTGTGAAAGTATAATGGTGAAAACAAAAATTTGTTGGATGACATTTCAAAATAATGGAGGAATTGAGGAAAAATGGGATCGCAAAAGGGCTTTTTAGTATTGTCTCAATTTGGCCTATTCAGTATTGTTGCAATCTTTGCTTTTTAGCATTGTCTCAATCTTGGCTTTTTTAGCATTGTTTCAATCTGGGCTGTTTAGCATAATTTCAATCTTGGCTTTTTAGTATTGTCTCAATTTTGGCTTTGTAAAATGCCCCATTATATATGACTTCCGTACATTCTCCGCTAGGTGGCGGTGCGAAATCCGGGAAGAGAAAACGCACCAGCTGTCCTATCCTATCGTACCTAGTATCTCTGGAACCATTGGGTTATGCCCATGTGGGTGAAGGCAAGAGGGTGTGACTACTCGTAAGATACCATTATTTGCCTGGACTAATGGGTCGTGGCACGCTCCTCACACATTGACTGTTGATTGAGCTGGGGCTGTGCTCACCACAGAGGGTACCAGTAATGTTATGGTCAGAAGGAAATAAGGGGGTGGATGGATGGACGATCAGAATACTGACTGGAGATTGCTTGTGAACGCAGATGGATGGACGAACGTATGTGGAATGAGTGGTGGATGGATGGATGGATGGGTGGATGGATGGATGGATGGATGGATGGATGGATGGATGGATGGATGGATGGATGGATGGATGGATGGACCGGTGGATGGATGAACTGGTGGATGGATGGATGGATGGATGGATGGATAAAGAACCAGTAAGATAATTATTTTCCATATAGAAATGTTTATTCAGTTATATGGTAATAAATTTACAAAAGCATAATAATTCACATATCACAATTTTTTCCATGTATCACATTTCACAAACAGCAATGTAGAACATGATCAATTCATGCCAAGGTAAGATTAGTTTTAGTTTCGGATTTGCCGAAAATTAACAATCTTAAATGTATTGAGAACTGCACTTTAAATAAATTACTCTCGTATTTCATTTTACAAATTGGTTTTAAACTCCGTATAAGTGAAAATATGATCGCTTTATGATGCTCTAGTGTAAATTACTCAAAAATAGTGTCTGTATAGGCACAGACTGAAGTTAAACAAACTTAGAAAAAAAGAAAGAAAGAAAATGGACGGAGGATGATATGAATCTCGAATGAAAATTCTTATGTTACCAAAGCACGTGATTATATAATCTAAAGAACTAAATTCATCGCCTTCAAGGGTTCAGTTGTGTCATGTGACGTGCGTGGTTCTAAGTGCAATACTAGCAAGGACAATAGAGAGTTAGTATCTTTGGTGTACGTGCAGTACAGAGATGATGGTTTGTGTTTTCTGTATCTTCTTTGTTAGAACTACATTATTGGCCTGTATTACCAATATCAATGTTTGTTTCTTCATAAACGTAATGAAAATGCGAGGCAAGAGACAGACAGACCTACAGACACAGACAGAGAGGGGTGGGGGGGGGGGGGTAATTCGCCACTGTGTTTATGGTTCCCTTTTCCCCCCTGCAGCGACGTAGAGAAAGTGTTGGTTCCCACGGACAAAATTTATAAAGAGACAGTATGTTTGAGGAGGTCTACAAACACTCCTTATACGTAATGTTGAAAATCGACCCAGAAAAGCAAATGGGAGGTCTGTAAAAGAAGATTCTGCTCGTTCAGCTGTCTGAAAAATAGCGCACATTTCTAGTATAGAGAGTGATGACGTCAAGCACAATGGCTAGCCTACAATCAAATATTAAGTGACATGAAATGTGAATGAAATCTAGCGCAAAAACGATGTTTATTGTGAGCAAAGATCTATAACTATGGCGGTCAGATACGACCAGCTCTGCTGACAGGAACATCGTCAAAGTCAGAGCGTTGACCGGATGCTCACGATCTCTCGCCCCGGATTCTACGGGCCAGTTGCATGTCTTTGGGCATGATGGTCACTCTTCTGGCGTGGATAGCGCACAAATTCGTGTCCTCAAAAAGCCCCACTAGGTATGCTTCACTGGCTTCCTGTCAGCAAAGATAATGTCAAACAGTTGAATTTACTTCAAGATCAACGACTCCCTCATCATTTGGCATCAGTGGCGTAGCGTGAGTTGCCAGGGCCTTGGGACAAGGTTTGTATTGCCCACCCACCTACCCACCCCGACCCATCGGCCGTTAACATTTACCGAGTCCCTTCCACCAGTCCCATATTGAACTTCTTACCTCCTAAGCACATGTAATGTATCTTTAAAAACTACTAATACATTAAAGTAAAATGCATTTAATGCTAGTATGCTCAATTTAATTTCAAATTACCTGGTTTTAATTTGTGCAAAGTTTTCAATAATAGTATTGAAATCAACGTTGAAATCTCTCTCAAATGACAGTACTGCTAGGTTACTCAGTCTTTCTTGGCTCATTGTAGATCTCTGATACGCTTTGATCAAATTACGTTCTGAGAAACCTCTTTCACAACTGGCAGTTGAAACAGTGATAGTTTTGAAATTTTTCACCCTAAGAATTGTGTGCCCAGGGCAACCGCCCCTGTAGCCCGGCCCACGCTACGCCACTGCTTGGCATACAATAATAAAGTTTGAGGCCCCGAGAAGTTTTCGAGATATGAATCCTAACGTGAAACTTTCATCATCATTGTTAGTTCTATACCTCGTTACGGTCACCATCCTGAAAGTTACGTTGGGCCAAAGATTATTTCTTTAGAGTTTGTCACCTTATGACGCCCTGACTACTACCTGAAGACAAAACTAAAACTGCTCAAATGTGGATCATTTCTCCCCGGTCAGTGCAATCTTTCACGACAGCCTCAGCATAATGCTGTTGGTCCTATTGCCTTTCTGTAGGTTTGAATGTTGTCAGTAATCATCAGGCATTAAAGTTGTCCATCGTAGGCAGGAGGTACGCCTACAGACATTGTTCAAAGCACAAAGTACATATTATATAAGAATACTCAAAGTGCAGATGCGCAAGGCGATGATGAAATGTATGTAGCGTTTACGAAGACAGCAGACTGAAAATCCTTTACAAACCAGCTCAATAGATCAGCCACCTGAATCATCATGATTGACCTTTAGTCAAAAACAACATTGACAACTGGCAAAAATGACTTAGATTAAAAAAAATAGTACCAGGACAGATAAATACCTGCAGAGCTCCCACAGCCGCACCCTGAAAGCGTAAATCTGTCTTGTAGTCCTGCGCAATCTCCCGCACCAGCCTCTGGAAGGGCAACTTGCGAATCAGAAGATCTGTGGATTTCTGAGGAATAAATCGTAAACCGGGCATTTTCTTTTTATGCTGAGGTAAAGTGTGACATGCCTAATCCATCCATTCATGCACAACTGCAGATGTAGCTGATAATAACATTATCCTCCTGTTAGCATGTTTTTATCCTCCTCTTCTAACCACCAACCACCCACCCAAATACCTATCCATCCATCTTGGAATTGTCATAGATAATTTATAATTTCTTCTGTCATGGACGAAAAAAAAAATGTTGGATAGAACTAGAACTGTCCATTCATTTTCATTTTGATTTAGAAGTTGCATTTCCTGACATTAAAATCAGTGGAGTTATCCTTTTTTTTTTTTTTAATTTCTTCAAAATTAGCCATAAAAAAAAGAAGAAAAATAGAAAGAAACGGGAGAGAGGGGGAATAACCAACAAGTACAACGGCAGGTGTACAATTTTTTTCAAACAAACAAAAATGGGGCAGGAGAGGGGGAGGGTGTGCTTTCAAATGGAGAATCTGTTACGCAGAAACAATGTCAAGGAAGCACTTATGGCGTATAATTATGTCCATACAAACTTGATCTGTCAGAATTCTAAGAATTTTGTGAAATGGCTTTTGAAAGATAAAGTGGATAAATCGTTGTGTGTGTTGGGGGTTTGGGGTGGGAGTGGGGGTATGGAATAATTAGAATGGGAATATGTTTTAATAACTTAAGAACTACTTTTTATTAAGTAGGGGCTGTTGACACTATTTAAAAGAAAAGCACAACAACTGGGCCTGCCTGCATTAATTCGAAACTGGGCTATTTAGGCAATGTACGTTAGCTAAAAATACTCACAATTACCCTTTTATTACTAACTTTTGGCCACGTTCCGAAAACTTTCCCCCCAAAACTCTACAGTACAATGTCCAATTTGAATAAGTTGTGCAAATATCACTTCGTAATTTGTAATTATAGTAATTACAGAGAGTGTGTATGTGTACAGAGGATTCGCAATTGATCGACTGCGAAAATTAATCACTGTTAGCATGCAGCGAAAAGTAGGTCCCTGCGGTAAACTATATCCGTTTGTGCATTTCCACTGGGCGTAAAAGCTTACAAACGGCTCTAAATAGTTTCAATCAACCCAAAAATATGAACAAACCACAGTAATCAGACATGCACACTTCTATCTTTGGTGAAGACGGTGTCTTTCAATTCTTCAATTTCTTGTTTACCGCAGCGACCTAGTTTCGCGATTTGGCGGAAGTGAGATCCCTGTATAAATACATACTCTCTGGTAATTATAAAGAAAGGTACACAGGACTCACTTGGAATCGTCTGATTTCCCGTAAAGCCACGGTGCCTGGCCTGAAAATAAGAATAAGAATGCAAAGTCCGGAGTCACATTCACCGTGCGGATGTTGTTAGGGGAACACGGTATTTTACATTATGAGCCATTACTGAACAAACAAAACAACTCAGTATTTCCTCTATTTTGCTTTGTAATTTACACTACGGTCCCCGAACAACAACCCCTTCACGTATAGAAACTGACTTATAAGAAAGACACAACACAACACTCAGCAAAAAGATAATAGATACACAACATACAACATCCTACCAATGGCTAAACAATCAATGGCAGGAGACTCAAGAAACAATGATGTCCATGTACACAACTCCCCCCCCCCCCCCTTTCCGAATTTAAAGAAATCCAAAGAAAAACGGCCAGGAAATCAGTGTTGTGACCCAATTTCTAGATCTAGGCACAAAATGGTTGTTTACGTATTATTATGTTTTCATTTACTTGATGCACAGATTTTCTATTTTACGTCACAGCCCAACCTGTGAATTAGAACGTTCGAATTATAGTCTGCTGACGAACAGGACCGGGTGGGGGCTGGGAGAGGGGGAGCATTTGACACACAAATAAAGGCTTGCCCAGCCAGTGACCCTATGGAAATCCGACGCGTACTGTTGACGTTATGTTTGACATCTTTCCTACGTAGATTCGATTCGTTGGTTACGACATCGCATCGCTACTGACTTGATATAGGTAACCCGAATCTATGGTAATCCTATTAATCCATCGGAGATATACGTCAAATAGCCGTATAAAGGCTGCCGGCCAGGTACTTTTATATACTGTCTAAATCACCAAGGGCTAGAACTGAGATATTGCTCAAAAGAGTGTTATTTCTCGTGCAATCTTTGGACTGTCGTCCAATTTGCACATAGGAATGCCACTGTTCCTACGTAGATCCGCTGGTTACGACATCGTGCTGATGTCAGTTCGATGTAGGAAACCCACTCCAACGGTAATCCTACCAGTCCTAAGGAAATATAAGACGGATTGACGTACGGCACTGAGGCTGGCTAGGTCATCTCTATCAAGGCGCCTCATTCTAATAACAAGAGTCCTGGAGTAATGTGCTTTCCACAAAGGCCAGTCTGCCCACTGATCTTTATGCACAACTGTATCGTGTGTTTTGGAGTACAGGTGGACTTAAGCAGGGTTTTCATGTGTACGGAAACGGAAACGGTAACGGAAACTGAAATGGCAACGGAAACGTCAAAAAACCCGTTCAAGTGGTGTAATAGTAAGAATACTGTTACGAGTTGGGTATTAAGGAATTATAGGTGTTACGACTGCATTTAAAAATCGAGAGGTTTCTAGGAATTACTCATTCATACCATGCCACATACTAATAACAATCTGAATGGTTTTTATCGAGACCTGCAGGGCCACAAATTTATTTACTTATTATTCCCTAACAATTTCGTCTAGCTCTTACATACTAAAAAGACAACATCAGCAGCATCAAATGAAAATTCAATAATATGTCACTAGAAGTCTCCTCTAGATTCCTAAAAGATTATATCATTCTGTCTCACTCACAATTTAAGTATTACTTATCTATTTCTCAGATATAGTCTGCCTACTATCTAACAAATAATATTCTAATGTCTCAGACGACAATGTTATCTCAGTTATTTGTGCCTACCGCTTATAATGGATCAAACTCGTCAATACAACTGACGTCGTTAAGTTAGATCTAGATCTGCTCTAGGATGGGCTGGCAATCCCCAGCCTCATCCAGACACATCAATTTCAATTTACAAATGTGTATGCCAGACATTCATGCTAGATCTAGTTGCAAGCTAATATACATGGAAGTCTTGCATTCTTCGGCAGCACTCCTACTGGAAAATTAAGGTCAGCTTCACGTTCATTGTTGAATCAACAGGCAGACACTTACACTTGGTCCCTGATCAGAAAATCAGGGAACAGTAGATAACAGCAGTGGGTAATTCTCACAAAGAGCATATGGTCTCATTTCAGTGTCTATAATGGACATAGACGTGAATATAACAATCTTCTGATTCTTCTGGCAGAATCCCGCCGACCGCCTGCACAGATGGATATTTCTGCATGGAGTGATCAAACATAGGAATGGCTGCGCTTATATACTGTGCGGCCGGCTGCAAATTAACATGTCAAAACCCTTCCTAAAGTCTCTAAACCCTCTACGTTTTATGTACGAATTTACTATCTCCCTTTTCTCACCCCTTCTCTTCCCCTGTTAGAGTTCATCAAAATCACGGGGTCGAGAACTGCACCGTCACTGCTAACTTATCCATTTATTCTATCTTGCCCCACTTTCTTTCCATCTCTAAGAAAAAGCGTTACAAAAACAAACTGTTCACGAAAACAGTTCAAGGACATTTCCGCTGGTTAAAATCAACGAAACCGTGACAAAAAAACAAGTCGCGACCCAGCACGACAATTACAAGATTAACCCTGACAAATACAACATGTATTTTCATTTTGTACAGGACGCTGTTGCCGCACACATGGAAACACTCTTTCTTTTTACCGCTTAGTGGATTTCTAACGTTTCCGTTTCCGTACCGTACACATGAAAACCCAGCTTCAGGCATGATGTAGGCCCAGATACTGAATCAACAGCTTCAGTCTGAACCCCTTATCTACAGCTACATGACTTGTATTCATACTGATTTGTGTAATGTTTTGTTGTGTTGTCTTCATTACTAATGAAGTTTATGCACCAGAGGTCACTTGGTGAAATAGAGACTTGGAACTGAGGTAATAATATCTACCTGTATCTGTGAGGTTTCTTGATGCCGCCGTCTGTCGGAGCATTCTTGCGAGCAGCTTTAGTGATGAGGACTTTCCGAGGGGCTTTCCCGCCTGTTAGTCGGTGTGCAGTTTGTTTGGTACGTGCCATTATTTGTTATTTCGGATTGCACGGTGTATGATTTCTATTTCCAGCCGTATGTCTTGGATCTGCAATGACAATAAGATTCATAATATTTAATTTGTTCAGTTATCCACGCATCAGAGAGGCCGCTAATTAAATCTTCATCTAGTGACTCGGAGAAAGGAAATTGTGTTAATAAGACTCGAGGATGACAGCACGGACAGATTTCGTAGAGGAGTGAAGAGGATATTTCATTTAAATTAACTTTGCGTTTGTAGGCCTGTGTGTCCGTCTATGTGTTTCGGAACGGAGAGAAAACCAGACAAATAGACAGAAAGATGGACGGACAGAGGGGAAGGTAGATACAGAGAATGCAATAAAAGCCCTTTTTTTTTTTTGTCGTTGTTTTTGCACAGGACCGGTAATAAAAGTTCGGTTTCCTCTAAAACATTTCCAGGACTTTGTGATATATAGACATTATCTAGTAAAGACAGGCTTTTCATTAGAAATTCATCTTATTTTGTGTGTGTGTGTGTGTAAAAGAAAAGCAAGTCGAGAGAAGTAAAAAATTTTGAAAAGGAAACAGACAAGGGAAAACATCACTAGCCGTTTTGCTTCAACTTAAATTACTAGAGTTATGTACCATGACAAGTATTTCTAAAATTAGTAACCCAGTCATATGTGAACTTTGACATGTCAGCAAGAAGCAAAACAAAACAGCGCTGATCATTTTGGTTCCTGTGTAAACTTAAACTTGACCCAAAGTTTGTTGTTTTTTTTCTTGTAGATTATTAAATTTTAAATAAAGTACTTTCATGTTACAAAAATGTTTCTTTCATCGTGATTTGGAAGTACTATTCTGTGGAATGTGAAAATGTCTGGTTTGTTGGCAGTTGTGCAAGCTTTGGGGGAGGAGGGGGGCAGGCGTAGCTCATCGAAACTCGCTGTGGGTGTGACTTGTTTGTTTTGTGTTGCCATAACAACAGCGTGCTAGTGAGTCTTTTGTTTACTCTGATCCAGTAATAATTTTGCCATCTTAGTTAATATGAGTATTGTCAGCTGACTTTACAGTGCTCTCAGTACTGATACAACATAAGATTCTTACTTCCGTCAGCCACGATTGTTTATTTGTCGTTTGGCTTCCGTCACTATGGCAACACTCTCAGTCACTGTGCCAAAGTTATCAAAATGACAATCTTAATACTTGAATTCATAACAAAATTGAAAAATGCATTAAGTGATTCATACAAGAATGTTTTAACAACAGCACAGTTCGTCATGTGACCTCATATTTTTAGATAATATACGTAATGCGTTGCCAGGGCAACGGTTATCAAGTGCTAGAACACGTCCTGACATTGATTTCTAATAAAAACAATTCATTCAAAAAAAGTTTAGTCTGAGTACATCTACTGCCAACTATACATGTGTATGTATGTTAAGTCAAATCTGTAAGGTACCGACTATTGCAAAGCGGAAGACTTTCTTCAAACATAGTAAGACCTGTGTGACCTTGGATCAAGGTCAACAGTTGACACAGAAATTAATTTTGTCAATCAGCAACAAAAAAATCCATCACTCTTAACTGCATTTTTTACTATGTTTTTGGAATATTTAATACAGTTTACGAAATGAAAATCGACCACCGCTGAACAAGTAGGCCACACACAATATTACTGTTATCTTTAGAAAATCAAAATCCCTATTTTTTTAATGTTGATTGGAATGGTCTGATAAGAGTACTATAACATAAACACACAAAAAATACCAAAACTAAGGAAAAACGCTGCATAATTCCCAGTGTTCTTTGGGGCGCTTGGCAGAAAACTGATCGAAGACCATTGGGATTACTCTCATGATGTACCAAAAGTTTGGACACTTTCTGTGACCCTCCCCAAGGAGAAATAAACAAAATCTCTCTAATTAGGACTACTTTCACAAACATTATTATTTCAGTTCTGAAAATGTCAAAACTACTTCAAAATTCAACATACTTACAGATCCAGAGAAATTTGGCAATAAGTTACACTCAGCAGAGCTCTCCTTATATAATACAATGTATCAAGTAATTAATCATGTTACTATTTTTAGAACATTGCTGGCATCAGCAATATCATTATTGGTCATTTCAGATCTCAGAAAATTTGATGATTGGCTGAAAATAAACTTTTTCCATTGGCTGTTTCCAACTTGGACATTCTGAAAAGATTGGATAGAAATCCAAGAAGTTGATTGGCTGCCACATCATTTGCATAATATTTTCAGTGTCAAAAGAGAGCTATCTGAAGTAGAAAAGTACATGGTACAACTCTGAGACACTACCCTGAAGCAGTATTCATCAAATTTAATTCATCGAAGCTCCTAACAAATATCCCGAAAAGTCAAGAGCGTCAACCTTCCAGTGCAGTTGATGTCTCTGCTGGTCAATTTTTTGGCTTAAGGTCATTTTCCTAAATTCTGATGGCCAGAAATTGGTAGATCAGGCATCAGTCAGAAAGCTTACTGCAATAACTCTGTAAGTGAAAAGATTTTGTCAATGAAGGACAAACAACCACGAAAAGGGGCAGTTTTGCCTAAGTAAAAGATCTACATTTAAATGTGTAGGATGATCATCTCTCCTGCCACTCAAATGTAATGATGTCCTCAACAATGAAGAGCTGTGCTTGAATATTTGTGCAAAAGAGCTGTATCTACAGAGAATATGCAAAGTCACATTAAAGCATTAATTTGTATGGATATTTCCACAAAACTAATGGTAAACCATGGACCTCAGATCTAGTCTATGTACATGTACTTCCTTGCTTAGTACAAAACTGAAATTTGTTTTTGAAGCATGTTGAGGTGATGTAGCTGGTACTGTGCTGACACACAAGCCATAAAACTTTAACTAGTGTGTCTAGCAAATCTCAATAAATTTCAGCTGGATGCTCCGTTCGGCATTTCCAGCCAAGTGTTTGTTCATTTCATGAGGTGTAAAGGAGCAAAAGAAACTGTTTGCACATGCATGCATTTGATCATACATTCATTGATACACCAAAAAACAAGGTTTTATCTAATTATATAACATTTTAATTCAATAAATCCACAAGTAATACCTTTATGAATGCATAATAACACATAAACAAGGTGTCTCTCATCAAATATTCATGTTCATGAGTGCAAAAAAAATCCAAATAAAAATCTGACTGCTTCACTGGTTAACATAATGGCAAAGCATCAAAAAACAATATAAGTTCTAACTCGTCATTTTGTAGAGATACCTGAGAAAGGCACATATTTCATGATGTCATAGACATTTCAGCTCCGACAACCTGACACTAAAAAAAAGAACAGAAACTCATACAACAACAAGGGATTTTCAGAGAAAGAGAACTCTGTCAACAAATGTTTTGGTCCTTCACTTCCTTATATTGTTGTATACGGTTATATTTCCCACTGAGGATATGATCCATGGCCAAGCTGTGTTTTTATACTTGAATAAAGTTGAAATTTTCGGAAGGAGGTATTTGGTGAGAACCCATGACTTTGCTAATGTTGTTCTTTAGCCTGACGAAGGTCCTAAAGAGTGACAGCTTGCAACAGTTTTAGGTTAATCATAGTTTTCACAGAATGTCCAGATTTAAATTGCAACATCCAACCCATATGGCTTTGCAAAATATGCATTTTCCTGGACCTCTGCAACCCACTGCATTTCGGTACCCACTGGGCTTGTCCTGTTCTTCAAAGAAGACAGTGAAATAACTGCAGAAAGAAGTACCGGTGCATGTATTTTGTTCCATCATAAGATTAAGTATGGTATAGTATACATGTTTATGGTAACAAAATTTTTCAGAGGCAGCGCATGTAGCAGACAAATGAGGCCAGACATTCAGCCCAAGCTATATCATGAAAAAACATCCGTGAAAAATCAGTTTGACATAAAGCAAATCGTGAGAGGACCATGTTTTACGACAATACAACATCTCATCCTTATTTGGATGAAATAAAAGTGATCATTCCGGTACATGAAACATTATCCCATCTTTCTATCTTATATAAATGCTAGCAGCTCCTTGCCCTTTTTCGGGTGGGGGGGGGGGGGTGTGTTCAGATTCAAATGCAATGCATTTATTTCGTGCATGACTCAGTGGTTGGAGATCATTAAATAGGACTGGTATATAAATATAATTAATGGAGATTGGGCAACCACCCCCCCCCCCCCAAAAAAAACACAAAAAAATCTTACTTTAAAAAGGTATCCATATAGGTAAGTTCCTTGCCTTTGTTATTTTTATTCATTTCAGTCAGACTTTACAATTCCTCAGTCACCACTACACTTTGCTATGTGAATAAACAAAACAAACACCCTCCTCCCAAGAAAGCAAATCTCAATTAAAGGTGAAAACCAAACCTCCAGTTCCAGCGGCTTGGAAACATCAAATACCTGATTTATTCTTTGGATGTGATTGTCAAAAATAAATCCCGAATTGCCTTCTGAAAATGTGACGGAAAAATCCATTGCAATTTGTGCAATCTGTCCGTTCAGTTTCTTCTACAATAAGCATCACCAACGTGCCCCCGCCCCCAACCCATTTTTTAATGACATTTTGTTCATTCATCTATCCTTTGTTCTCTTTGAACCTTCACATCATATCACCACTGCTCCCCTAGCCTGTGGTCGCAAAAAAATTTGAAAAATCAATTTTCATATATATATTTTCAACAATATTCAAAGCTGAATCGTATGATCTTCGTTGGGCTCCTCAGCCAAAAAGTAATCAAATAGCAAAACTTTCAAAAATCCATCCCAACTAGATCAGTTGTGCTAAAATAAATAGTTTTTTGCTTCCAATGGAAAGTAGCCAAAACTGATTACTACAGTTTTAGGGAACGGTGACGAAATATCCCCGAAAAGAAATACATGTATAATTATGAGCATTTTTCTTCTTTTTTGGTCAGTTTACAAAAATAAAACAACAACATACAAAAACAACCTTCATTAATGCCATAAAAAGTAACAAAAGACTTAATTTGAACCACGTGGCAGCAGGTGGTGTGTGTATAATTGGGAAAGGGGGACAGTGGTTGTTACGTGACCTCTAATGAAATCCCATAAGACTTTCATGGCCTGACAGTTTGATTGTGATCTCAACACTGACAATGATGGCTGGTGTCTGTCAATGTGTTTCATTGTTTTTCATTACCATGGTGATGTCCACAACAGCTGTGGCTGATTTATACAGAACAATAACAATATATTAGTATTGGACAGTTCTAACACTGACAACGCCAATAAACTGTATTCTTGTTTAGCACCTGGGCAAGGGTCATTGTTTTTATAAAAATGTTCCGTGAAAAGTGACTGATATGAAGGGCCTGTTGATTTTCAAGCAATTACTCAATTCAAACTTGTCCCCAATCCTTTGAATACCTAGTATCCAACAAACAGATGTATGACATGACATCAGGTGATTTATTACATGTATTTGCTACTGAGCAGATGCCCAGCCAGCAGCCATATGGAAATCTGGCACGTAGGACTGACACTGACATCAAGTTTGTTCAAAGAAATGACACCGAGTTTGAGTATGGGTTTGGTTTTAACGGTGCATCAGCACGATAACGGCCATTTTGTGCTTCTCACAGTTTTTTTGTTATCTCTCTTTGGGCTGGTTTTCAGCTCTCAGATGAATATAGGTAAGATCAGATAAAAGTGGCATTAGAGATCTAACGGGAAAAGACCCGCGTTAAAATTCTAACGGGAAAAGGCCCGTGCTGTAGAGTATGCCTATGAATGGAATGACATTGTTCCTAGGTAGATCCCCTGATTACAACATCATGCCGACGTCTCTTTGACGTAGGGAATCCACCCCTATAGTAAGCCTACCAACACTGTGGATATTCTATACAAATCAACGTTGGACTGACATGGGGATGCTGGCTGCGTGATCATCGCCTACAATATACTATTTTTGACCAATATGAATTTGTTTCCAAATCTCTGAACCAGCATTATCAGACAGACCTATGACAAGGTATTATATAATTTGCTACAGGGCCTACTAACCTCACCTATAGATATAATATCCTGCTTATAGTATAACAAAAAAATATGACTAGCTACAGAGCGGATTATCTTCGCCAACAGAATCAGATATCTTATTTATCATTCATACCATACCATGTCCTGTATGTTTACAGTATTAATTCTATTTAAAAATACTCCATTTATAGTAACAATATAGATCATACACAGAATAGTTTATTTAATACCAGTTGTGATTATTGTGTCTGTTCATCAACACAAGTTCAACTTTACCATGTAAGTAATCTCATGCTTGTAAATGGCCTGTCAGTAAAGAGTAGGAAAATCCCGAACAAAAACTACTAGTAATGTAGTACGCGTAATCATTGAGTAACACTGTTACAGTGAACCGGCCGGGTCAACATAACCTGGAACAAAGATACCTGGAATGCCCATTGCTAAGGCAAAACAATCGGACACCCAGCGAAAATCAGCAAACTTACATCCTGTTGGGTGTTTCAGTATATTTCCCAGAGTGTTTTATGATCGGTGACAACTGAGTGGTACCATAACAAAGTCAACTGAAGTTGTTGGCAACACCAACAACATTGTGAATCTTTTCCTCTTGATAGTGAATATAATTTGGTTCAATAAATAGACCAACAAACAAAATCTGATGTCTGAAAAAACAAATCTGATGCATTTTAATCGCCATAGCTCTTGATTATAAGCCGATCTTGAAATTTAAAAAATTGATCCTGTGACTCACAAGTTCCAATTCAATAAAGAAAGTAAATTTGATCAAAACTGATTTATTCTTGACAGTAGTGAAATTAATTCAGAATCTGTATCTCCTGACTCAAAATCCATTTTTCATGTTCTTGTACTGCGCTTGTGGTTGTGACAAAAATTTTGTTACTTGATGTTTAACAGCAAAACAGCAGCTGAAACACAGGCCCATGCAGCTCATTTAATCTATGGATATCCGTGTATACTGTATTGCATTGCCATATATTCTGTGGATATGGCAATGTAACAGAACTTGTTTCACGCATTAACAAAAAAACTTAACTTTGCAAACTAAACAAAAAAAAACAAACAATTATCAACTACACAACAATTTGACTCATTGATCTTCCAACAATAATTACTGAATATTGTGTGTGCTCAATGAACTATTATAATTTAAAATATCACATACTGACCCATTCATCTGGACTCATTGTAAAGGCACTTTGTTGAAACCAATCAGTCAGAAAACATTAAAACATGATTTTAAATGTGAGTATCTCAAGAATTGTGAACAGTTTTTCAACAGTGAACTGAGGAACAAAACAACTTACACCCTGCACACTTTTTTTCAGATGGGAAAGTATTTCGTGAAAATATATTTGGCCTGGTTGCAATTACTCTCGAACTACACTCAATATAGCAAACAATACAATGTTGATGCTGTAAAGATTGGCTGTGGCATTTGCAATGTCAGAACAGTCTGACAATTCACACCGGTCTTATAATGAACAGGTTTATGACCATTTTTACTCTATTCAACAAACTCTCTTCCTTAAACTCTCCACATGAAACATACTTATGACATATTCCATAGTATTAAATCTTAAATATCAATATGGCCGTTAATGTGAAGTTTTCATCCCCAATTTACTTACTTGTACACATAAAAAAAAAAAAAAAAAGAAAATGAAAGAAAATCTGAGTAGTTTTAAGTGCAAGTAAATTATTCAATACTAGATGAGCTACCGGGCATTGCCCAGATTAAACAATCTTGTGATTTCCCCCCCCCCCCCCCCACCTAGTATAATAAAAGTAATAAACTACAGTCTTGCTTCAGAACTCATGCGCACCAGAACACTACGCACCAAACTGAACACTTGATACAGTTACTTTTTATGACATGCACGGTACTATATATATTACCAAACAAACATGCAAAAATACAAATGTTACATAGCAATAAACATTGTTATTTTTTAAAAATACATGCTTGAAGTAAACAACTTTTAATTATAGCCATCATCTTCCTTATCTGAATTGCCACCTTCGTGCCAAATTTAAGGCCTGAAGAGTGTATAGTTTGGTCAGTTAGTCATGCCAAAGGTTGCAAGTTACTGAAATATATAATAGATGCACACTTCTTTGGATTGAACATTCACAGACTGCAGTATTCACCCAAAGACATCTCATATGAAACCTCCACACTGTCTGTTATATCTGAGATTTCCAAGATGACCTCTTCAGTCTGAATAACATGGAAGACATTTATGCTTTTGATCTTGTGTCACTTTGGGCAAAGTTTTCAAGACTGTGATGAGGTAGTTTCATTGTCTTTGGTATTCTTCATCCTTGACCTTTGCCGACCATGACCTTTGCCAGCCAGACTTTACCAGCTGGAACTTCTGAGTTTCCATCTCAAGGATTCATGACAAAATGTATTGCTTCCTCCAGATAAAAATACAATATTTTAACCCTTTCAGTGTCACAGATCTGCGTAGCAGCCACCGGCATTTCCCTATATATGTGCGCCGAGACCGCTGTATCGGTCGACTGGGGGTAGTTTGGATCTATGATAAATTAGTATGCTAATGTGAGCGAGAACATTAAAATTTCTTTTCCAGAGTTTCAGAAATGATTTTCGGGTAATATGATTTGACACTATGTCCCAGGGCTGTGACACTGAAAGGGTTAATCTCTGCCTCTCAAAATTACCAAATTTCACGGTTAATTAAGAATTTTTAACTGAGCAATACAAAACTGCAGTTTATTTTTATCTCCTTTCCTATCTGGTCCTCGTCATAATTCCTTGTATTGACTGATGTTGAAATGGTATCAATGATTTTCATTTACTCTCACAAACTACAGAAGTTCGCCTTGTGCTGACTAAATCCCCAATTTTCTAAGCACCAGTTTGGCAGCAACACCGTCTTCAATTGCCATACCTGTGAGAAAAATTCGCAAACCAGTGATGCTGTCAATTGACGTTTCTGGCTAATACATCTGCATTATTTCATCCTATAATTTTAATTGGAATTTAATTTAACTTACATTAATTCAGAATCTATACTTTGTTTGTATGATGCACCCATCAGTATGATGCCATAAGATACTATTTTCATCACTACAAGCATTATGTAACTGCAATGTACGAACTGGGCATACAAAAAGTAAAAGTCAGTATATATATTATAGATCTATATAATTATCATATAATATATATATAATACAGTCCAATCCACTTATCTTGACACGGCTTTTCTCGACATTCTGGGTAACTCGACACATTTTTTAAGTCCCAACCTGTTCCTTCTTTAATGCAACTAAACATTTCCCCATAACTCGACATGTTATTCCATTCTTTCCTCTTATATCGACACATTTCTTCCCGACCGCGGCAAAACAAGTGCACTAGATCTACTATTGTGCTACCAAAAATGCCCACGCAACTCCCGTATAAGGCCTCTTTATTTCTTTTTGCGGTACTGGCCGGGAGGGGGTCTGCGGACACAGAGGATGACCTTTGGCTTCAGTAACGGGAGTGTGGGGTGCCTTGCATAAGCAGTACAAGTACAGAGTAATTTTTTCCCCCCCCCACAAAAACATTCGTGCGCCGTTGATACTAGGCCTTGACCTAGATCTCTCGGTTAACTGCCGTACTGTGTGTATATCGGTATCATCACTTCTTCTGAAGAAACAGTCAGGTCGAGGTTAAAAAAAAAAAAAAAAGCACTGCACATTTGATAACTACAGCATTTCTCCGATATCGGCAAATCTTTGCCACGCAACTGCTCCGCAAAACAGTGATATTGGAGGAACTGGTGACAATTATGCCGATAATTAAAAGAAAAAGGTACATAACTGCGTTATTTATTGGATACTTCCCATTACTGTGATGTTTGATCCCCCCCCCTGCCTTTTTTTCTTCTCGTCCACCACTAATCTGCTATTTCGACTTTCTCTTTACTCGACACAAGTCCGATGGTCCCATTGATATCGAGATATTAGGATTGCACTGTATATTATTTAATGCCTTTGATTTAAAAATAAACATAAAATAGATAAAAATGAAATCCAAAACACCTAAAATGAAATACACTATTAAAAAACATGGTCCTTGATCAAGTCATAGGAGATGAACTTTTTTTTTCTTGTTTTCTGGGGCTTTTAAGGATGATTATCAGTGTGGATTTAAGGATTTACAGACATGCAGCACTGTGAGGAACACTTAACTGCATCAGGCTGCATCAGTCATGCTATCCAGAGATAGTGAATAAATTATTTGATGTCATTGTCATATGAAAAGGATTTTTTTTTTTCAAGATGAACACTATATTTTAATTAAATATTTGTCTCATAGCAACTGTCCTTCTTAAAGTAGTATAGTCCCGAAAATTGAGATAATCTCTTCTCAGTGATCTGTGGAAACTTAGCAGTTAATAAAACAAAACAAAGTTCCAAATACAGTATTATCAACATGAACTGAGCAAAATAAGAATTCATCGTACCCAAAGATTTAAATATTGTAGTCTGGTCCCGTTTTGCTGTCTTTGTGCCATTCACCACTTCCCCAATTTCAGCATACACCTCAGCCTGGTGAAAGACAGATAAATACATTCATATTACTCATGAGAGCCCATCTTCCTTGTAAGTTATGTCAAGCTTTTGCCCAAGCAAAAAATATTCACAGATCAAGATTTAATTCTGTAGTACCCACACATATAGTGGCGCATAATATAATGTCTGAGACAAGTGAGACTGATGTAAGTAAGTCAAATACATCTTAACAATGTAAAAATTTATCACAGTGAAAAAATCTATCACACACACACCAACATATAAAAACATTTGTTGTGAAAATCAAAAAGCATTCTTGAAACATTAAGGGCATCAGGTGACATAATTATGTCAGATCTCTGGAACACTGGGCACTAAAGAATTAATTAATAGACAAATATAATATAACATATAAAAAATGTGCCAACATGCACTGGATCAACAGCATGTAATGAAATTAGTACCATGGTTACGCCTTTCCACTGGTTCCACAAGTCAAACTTGAGGCTGCCATTCCATAGAATTATTCCTAAGCTTCTGAGCACCCGCTAATCTGTGGTTCCTAATGTCTTACAGGCTCTTATACTATAGTAATGTCAGGAAATACAATCCTGTGCTGGTTGACTCTGCCAGTCAGAATATATATTTATCTCAGATGAGAAATTTGTGTAGAAACATTAACCTTGATAGTGCAGAAGCAAAAAAGTAATGTGTCAGGACTTGAACAGCACAGTGATTGATAAAGACACACCCTCTCCATTTGTCTGTCTGTCGCTCCTCATCACACTTGCACTTGCAAATTTCTCCCCACAATCATTTACGATATATTCTGTTTACAGCGCTAAGTAGAAAGTCTGTAATGCTCTTATAAAAGTAGAGACAGACAAACATCTTATTATCTATCTGTTCTTGCTGTTTTTAAAATGAGGCGCCTAATGTCTGATGTAATGCGTAATTCTGAATAAATTAATGTAAATCACAGGGCCAGAGGCTTCGCTGTTACTCACTTTAGATAATATGACATCCCCACTTTCCTGCAGTGCTCCTTTCAGACTGTCGGCATACACAACAGCCGACCTCATGAGCTCTGGATCTATCTCTGCCCAATTAGGGCGACATGCACCAACCGCTGAGACACAGGAAGTTATCATTTATACTATACAAAATACTGGCAACAAGATCAGTGAAACAACCACAGAACCTGGTACATGTATCACAGAATAGATACACAACATTGACATAAATTAAAATTAAGTCATAGTAAAACATACAATTTTTGTACAAATGGCTGTGCTCGTACAAAAACAAGGTTATGAGTATAATTATGATTACTTTTGTGATGTGTTCCTTCAATTCGTATTCCAAAACACTTCATTCCCTGTTATCTGCGCATTTTATTCTCTGTTACACAGATGTAAATTCAAACAGAGAAGGATACAGAAGATCATCTTCACTATCCGCAAATCGCTTCAACAACATTACAGCTTCATGTGCGCCATATTTTACTAAGGTTCCATGTTATGTTACTTCATGTGGTATGTCTGTTAATGAGTTATGACATATTCATGTAATGATGTGCAAGTTGCATGTATCATGAATGTGCTCTTAAGCACTTTGTTAAACACATCTTGGGGTGATGAAGTGAATCTCATCTTACCTTATCTTATCGATTCAAATCTGAATGTTCATTTTGAAACTCATCAGCAATACCAATTTCAGTGGTTGAATATCTTTTGGATGGGAAGAGTCTTCATTTTCTAATTGGTGATTGGTAATTTCAACAGTACAAATGACCAAATTATGAACATAATAAATTTTCAGTTCTTACAAAATTGAAATTCCCAAGTTCATTGTCCTGAAATGAAGCCATGCTAGAAAGTAGTGCAGACTGTAATAACTGCAGCAAAGAAAATTTTGTGGCTGCCACTACGAGCATTTTCAGACTGTTACTATAATAGTTACAGTATCTCTTTGGTTGTGATCCCTTGTCTCACCCTCTGAGAGAAAGGTAACAAAAATTCACAGCATTTTTGGTAACCAGAGGCCCAACTGCACCTGAATATTTTATGCAGTTTTTAAGTCTACTCATTTGGTTCAAAAAAGGGGGTTGGAATAAGAAGGAGCCTAAGTGCCATTTGCACTTAGATCCCTTGTAATTATAATCCCTTATATAAATTGAGAGGGTTAGAAATAAAAGGGGTCGGTACTTAGCCCCTTCTAACCTCTTCAACTGCTACATTGCAATGCACCATTTTGGCTAATTTTGAGGATACAAACAGACAAATAGACACACAAACAGATTAACAGGATGAGGATTTTAGTACTACATAGTCATAGATAGTTTGAAAGTGCAGTTATCAAAAAACTGTCATTTGAACATAACTTTTGGTTAAGAAATCTTTTTTTCGCTTGAGCTCACCATTTATGTGAGTACCGGGCTTGACCCATTCTGCTTTCAAGACAGGGTCTTTGGCACTGGTCACAGTGACTATCACATCAGCATCTTTCACAGCTTCTTCAACTGTAGGTAAAGCAGTAGCTTTGTCACCAATTTCTGCGGCAAGCTTCTGAGCACCCGCTAACCTGTGGTTCCAAATCTTGACCTGAAAGATCCATCATGGGCTTGAAAAAGGAAATCTCACAAAGGGTACATGGCGGTCAGTTCAGACGATACAAGGAAGGAGAATAAATTTCTTTGTGCTAACTAAAATACAAAAGTTTGCTAAAAACCATGTTATACTAACTATAAATATTTAAACTCCTGATTCTTCACTGTTGTTGCTTATGTAAAATTTATGGATAACAGCATTAATCACTTCCCTGCTTTGCCCAGAACTCTTCTGGGCTGTCTAATCTTGCTATACTGCCATGTACCCAAAACTGTCCCAGGCCTACTTCATATGCATTTCTTCAAGTGTGCACAAAAGCAGTCTTTTAATACAATGAAAAGAGCTCATTCCTAACCTCCAACAGACATCTGATTACATTTCTTCATTGGAAAAACAAGAAGAAACTTCTGAGGTCTCATCTTAACAAATGTTTGATCAATTTTCAGAAACGAATTTACCTGATGAAATTTGAAGACTTCAGATAATGCAGCATAATGTGATCTGGCCTGAAAGCCTGAACCAAGGAGTGCTAGAACACGAGGTTCTCCATTGACCAGATACTGAAATTACATCAAAGCATAAACATCTCACCTCATAGTCATACTGTCTCTGTATTATTTCATGAACGCATTTTTACATAACGTTTTGATTTATAATATTTGTTAAAATTTAATTACAGTAGGCCTACTGATTTTTCTACAGCAAAACAACTGTGGCCAAGAAAGAATATATGGTATCTTTGTGTAATTCTTTTTAAAGCTGAACATTTATATCAAAATGACACAAAAGTATGCTGTATTTATCAAATGAAATAGACAAGGCCATTTTCTCAGAAGTCCAATGACTTTTTAGTCTTTACCAATGACTGATTCTTTATTTACTAACTGGAAACTCAACTACTTTTCTTCTAACACAAGTTGCAATTATGAATAGCTTTTTGAAATGGAAGTGCTTCAGTACAGACAGTTGTCCCTGTAGGCACAGGGATTAGAGTAAAGGTTAGGATAGTGGTGTCCAGGTTCATGCATGAAAAAATACCTTTTTTTTCTTAAAAGCTTTGGTAGGCCAGGGGCAATCGTCCATGCTGAAGTATACCCACCAGAGTTTGGTTTTTTCCAGGCATCAGCCTACATAACATTACACTAACCATAACCCAAAGGGACAGTTGTCCTCAATCAAACACTTCCTTTTAAATTCAGCACAACAAAGGTTACAAAAGTGAAAATGACAGATCCTGGGATTGAAAAATAAAATTAGCCTGAAAATTTTACCCATTGGATAGTGCAACACAACATGAAGCCTTCCCATCTGTTAAGTTTACAAAATATTTTACGAATTTGAAATCATGGCATTTCCAATTTTCCATGGTGACTATGCCCAGCTAACATCCATATGTCAAGCATGGAATTGTACAAAGGCATGCAACTGACAGCTGCAGATGTCATAGCCAGTGGATCTATGCAGGGACTAGGTCATTCCCATGAACAAACTTGCTATCAATCTTGTGCTTCAAATTCTTTTCTGCTGGCTGGCTGGGGACAAACCTTGGATGCCACAACTGAAGCTGCTGCAGTTCTCATGCCAGTTATGACATCTCCATCCAGTAGCTATTGAAAATTGCAAAATTAAAATTAATTTAATAATATGAATATCCAACTCCCTGTCACTTTAAAACCATAAACACCACAGCACTGTGGAGAAAAATAAAATGATTTTCGAAAAATTTTGTTGATAATTTAAGAGTAAATAACAACAACTGGATAATATAATCCTTGTCTTATAACTACCATAAGACACTATTCTGTAGCTCTGTTGTCTTGTTAAGTTGTGACTTTTAAACTACAAATACTCCAAAATGGACCACAACTTCACAACCAGGTTTCAGCTTAACTCTTTCCATACGGTACAACGCATACTGTGTGGCACGCTTCCCTAACAGCAACCGGTACAACGCAGCCTGCGTTGTGATGTTGTAATGGTATTCCTTGACCGCTGTTTTGGAAATTAACATCCTGTGATGTTGAACGTTAAAAGTAGAATTTTTGGTAAAGCTTCCTTTGTCTTAGCATGTCCAGCGATACCGCATGTGCTGTAAGTGTATAGTTTGGACAGCTGTTATGTAGTAAGGCGATCTTTGTTAACAAATGCACAGTACAGCATGGCGTATAACCCCAGGAAGTGCTCCATCCATATGTGCAATACTGGCCCGTAGGGAAAGAGTTAACAATGGTCTTCTTTTGAGGAATCCAAATTTTATTTAAGATGCTGCTATAAATCACACATGCTAAAACATTTCCTATTTGTAGAAGAGCACATAAATTTCATCACAATTTGCACCAAAGAAAAGCTTTAGAATTTTGGTACTCACAGCTTTAGGTACTCCCGTCTCAGTGCTGAACACAAGGATGATAGCACTGTGTGTTGGGGTATCTTTGTTTTCAGGAAAAAATGATACCAACTTGGTCACCAGAATGTCATCAGCTTGACTGTACACTGGCATACATCCTAGGAAACTGGACAAAGACAAGAAAACTGAAAAAATGTGGGATAGTAATCATATCCACAAATTCATTTTTCTGAATTGCATGGTGAGAGAGGAAGAAACACAAGGTCACTGTATGAAATTTCATAACATAGCCCTATGTTACTTTGCTGCTGACCTGGTTATTATGTAATGACATTATATGATGATCCAATAAGCAAAGATCTAAATATTTCCATGTTTTGGTCTAATAGGTACACTTTTAATCCTCCCCTTTTGAGGAGTTTCAGCACTTGTAATGGTGTATAACAGAGTGTATATAATAAATGTATAGAGAGGTTTCACTGTTGGTCGAGTTGCCCCACGAGACACGGAAAACTCCGCGAAACCATTGTTAGCATGGAGCGGAAAGTAGGTCACTGCGGTAAACAATACTCATTTCCATGGGGAGTAAAAGCTTATACTACTATTTCCTGTTGCACCCACTGGTGCTTAGGGCAGCAACAAAGGATCTCCAGCCCTGTCTGTCCTGGGCCATCTTTGCGAGAGTTCCCCATGAGTGATTGAAGGATTTCATCTCTGCCTCGATTGTTCTCCGCCAGGTTGCCTTGGGTCTGCCTCGCTTGCGCCGTCCCTCCGGTGTCCACCGAAGTGCTGTTTTGGTTATAGAATTTGCTTCCTTTCGCAGCACGTGTCCAAGCCATCTCCATCGTCTCTTCGTGATGATGTTGGCTATTTCTTCTTGCTTGCATCGCCTTAGTAGTTCCTGATTAGAAATCTTGTTTGGCCAAAAGATGCGGAGAATCCTACAAAGACATGTGGTGTGGAAGGAAGACAACTTGGCGAGGTCACCTTCTGTCATTCGCCAACACTCTGATCCATACAGGAGTGTGGATAGGACACAGCTTTGGTACAGTCTGATCTTGGTGTTGATGCCGTATTGTGTCGATTTCCAGATGTTGCTCATACTTTGAAAGACAGCCCTTGCATTTCCCAGCCTACTTTGGATGTCCTCCTTTGTGCCACCCTCTGGTCTGATAATGCTACCAAGGTATTTAAATTTGTCCGTCGTGGTGAGGTTCTTGTCATCTACTTGCACTGGTGCTGGAGTGTCTACATTTAGGGTCATAATCTCTGTCTTCTTCTGGCTAATCCGAAGGCCTACTTTGCATCCAAAATTATGTAGTCTCTGCGTCTTATCTTGCATGTGTTGGTGACTATGTGACAATAGCGCAAGGTCATCCGCAAAGTCCAAATCCTCTAGGTTGTCGAAGAGTGTCCATCTGATGCCTCTTGGTGCATCCTCTGTAGTTTTCCGCATAATCCAGTCGATTACGAGGTTAAACAAAATTGTTGACATCACACATCCTTGCCGTACACCAGTTTTCACTTCAAAGGATGCATCACTGTTTCCGACACTGCAACTGAAGTTCTTGTAAAAGCTTTTGATGAGTTCAACAAGCTTGCTGGGAATCCCATAGTGCCGAAGAATGCGCCATATACTCTCTCTGTGGATGCTGTCGAAGGCCTTTTCGAAGTCAACGAAGTTCACATAGAGCTGCCTTTGCCATTCTGAACACTGTTCTATGATGTTTCGGAGTGTGAAGATCTGGTCAATGCATCCTTTCCCCTTTCGGAATCCGGCCTGTTCCTTTCTCAGTGTCTTGTCCACAGCATCTGACATACGTTGCACAATGATCTTGGCAAGGATTTTGCTGGGTATAGAAAGGAGAGTGATACCACGCCAGTTGTTGCAATCGCTGAGTGCTCCTTTCTTGGGTATTTTCACTATTCTGCCTTCATTCCAGCTCTTTGGTACTGCTTCTGCTTCCCAGATAGCTGTGAACAGTGGCTGAAGGATGGTGGCTGACTGGTCCGGATCTGCTTTGAACAGTTCTGCAGTCAAGTTGTCTTTTCCTGGGGCTTTGCTGTTTTTTAGGCTCTTTATTGCTGCCACTATCTCTTCTTTCTTTGGTGGATCTATGTTGATGTCAAGGTCTTCAGCAGCATCTTGTATTATTATTCTATCTTCAGGTGGTGGCCGGTTTAGTAATTCCTGAAAGTGCTCTGTCCAGCGTGTATCCTGTTCTCGTTCTGTAGTCAGTAGTTTCCCATTCTTGTCTTCGATTGGACCACTTGGTCTTCCACCGTACTTGCCACAAATGCGCTTAGTGATCTTGTGGAGCTTACCCTGTTCTCCTCTTGCTGCTGCCTCCTCCGCATCTGCCGCTAGCTGTTCCATGGCTTCTCGTTTATCTTTCTTTACTAGTCTCTTCACTTTCTTATTTAACTCTGTGTAGCTATGTTGGTACCTCTCTTTCAGCCTTTCCGATTTCACTTGTAGGAGTTTCTTTTTCATGACTTTCCTCTCCTCGATCACATCCCATGTTCTTTGTTGGATCCACTCCTTGCTTTTCCCTTTCTCATTAAATCCAAGGCAGGCTACACTGCTCTCTGTGTACACTGTAGTTACTCTTTTCCACTCTGAATCGATTCCTCTTTCTTTAGGGTTGTTCTTATCAGACTCTCGTAGAGCCTGGAATCGGTTCTTGACTTGTATGTTGAAGGCATTTCTAACACTTGCATCTCTCAGTTTCTGAATATTAAGGTGTCTTTGCTTTGATGTCTTGATTCCGGTCTTGTTCAGTTTAATTTTGATAAGTGCTGCCACTAGATGGTGGTCGCTGGCTACGTCAGCTCCTCTTTTCACTTTCACATCTAGAAGGGATCGTCTCCACATACCGTTGATCATCAAATGGTCTATTTGGTTCTTGTCTCTTCCATTTGGAGAATTCCATGTGAGTTTGTGAATTTCTCTGTGTGTGAAAAGGGTCCCTCCGATGACTAAGTTGTTCAAGGCACAAAAATCCACAAGCCTTTCTCCATTGTCATTCCTTGTTCCAGTTCCATGTTTTCCCATTACTCTTTCATAATTTATATCATCTTTACCTACCTTAGCATTGAGGTCTCCCATGACAATGATGAGATCATGCCGTGGCGTCATGTCCATTTCCCCCTGGAGTTGTTCATAAAAGTCGTCTTTGTCTGTGTTGTCGTTTTCGTTGGTTGGTGCATAACATTGGATGACAGTGATGTTTGTGTGTCGTCCTTTCATCCTCATCCTCATCAGTCTGCTATTGACTGGTTTCCACTCCAACAAGCATTTGTCCAGTCCTTTCTTTAGGATGATGGCTACTCCTTCATGATGTTGGTCATCCTCTCTTCCAGAGTAGAGAACGGTTTCTCCAGTGGATGTTTTGATCCTTCCAGATCCAGTCCATCTGCTCTCACTTACACACAGGATGTGTAGGTTGTAGCGCCTCATCTCTGATGTTACTTGTGCTAACTTACCCGATTCATACATTGTTCTAACATTCCAGTATCCAATCCTGGTCTTGGTTTTGGCGGTGTTCAGTTCCTCCTTCATCCTGCTAGCAGTTTCCTTTCCGCTTTCACTACTTGCATTCATACGAGTCGCGAGGTACTCAGAAGGTCCATCACATCCAGAACGTTGGTTTTTCCATGTTGCTGTTTCCGTAACGATTTTTGTTTCTCCAAGTAAGGTCACCCCAACAAGGATTTCAGGGTAGGGTTGTTAGCCCTACGCCCAACCCCCGAACCTGGAGGGCCGGTCTAGTAAAAGCTTATAAGCGGCTCTAAACAGTTTGTTGGTTTTTTTCCAATTCCTGTTACCTCAGAGACCTAGTTCCGTGATTTAGTAGAAGTGATTTCTCTCTATACAATACATATTGTCTGATGCATAATACATATAAAATCTTACATGGCATATAACATCTGTATACTACTTAACCATAATCAAATCTAAGACTTTTAGAGCTACCAGTGTAAAAGAATATCCAATGGTGATTTATCGGGCCTATTGCTCACATACTGGAGTGCTTTCCCAAACTCAGCACCTTAACCTTTTCACATCTCACAGGTCACGTTTCATCTTCCCTCTGAATGCTTTTATTTCATAAATAACTATTCCTGGTAGCCTTGGCTTTTGAGTCTGGGTTTGAGTTTGGATTTAGCGGCGGCGCATTACACGATAACGGCCACTTTGCGCCTCTCAGGGTTTTTTGGTTATCTCTCTTTGGGCTAGCTTTCAGCCCTCACATGCCCATAGAAAGATCAGATAATAGTGAAGTTAAAGATCTGATGGGAAAAGGCTGGTATCATTGACATACAATTTTGGGGCAGATTTGAAATTCCACCAAAAGTCTCTCAATAATTTAAAATCTACATTATGGCTGTATTTATTATTATGTCCCCCTAAAATGTCAGGCTTCTATCTCCACTTTTTGGCTGAACTGA
Source organism: Onchidella celtica (assembly GCA_963931925.1). NCBI lineage: Eukaryota > Metazoa > Mollusca > Gastropoda > Systellommatophora > Onchidiidae > Onchidella > Onchidella celtica. The sequence continues at coordinate 69,214,889 of OZ007568.1, forward strand.
GTTACACACAACACACTACTTCTATGGGCCTTCTCCATTGCATGTCAAAGTATCAAGCAGATTCGGTGTGTAATTTGTAAATAAAAAAGAAAAATTTCTTTGCTCTAAAAGCTATGATCACATGAAATTTCAAGCCTCTATTTCTCAAAAGTTGACAGAACAGAGTTAGAACCTTGTCATTCTCAGGGGACGATTATTAAGAGTAGACGACGGGAGTATATGTTTGTATACAAAGATACATTGTACGGTCTGTAATTAATGCAGAAGTTCACAAACTCAGGGTTTCTGTGGCACTGCCTGAAAGATTGGGCACAGGGGTATCCATCCGTTATAAAGTGGGTTACTCAAGCATTGTGTGACTTGATGTGAAAAGGTTAATATTGCCTGCATCATTTTCGATCCTCCCTATCATTCTCCTTTCATTGGGAAAAAAAAAAGGGGGGGGGGGAAGAAAAAAAAAAGTCTCTTACCCTTCATTCTTTGGAATAGTCACAACACTACGCACAGGCTGAACAACGCCTGAGGTCTTTCCTTTTGAGAAATTGGCCAACCCTCTTTCCACTGCTATAATAAGGGAAGGATAATCTAAAACTTCTCTTATTTTCTCTGGTGAAATGAGCTGCAGGGATGCCAAATTGTCCATCTCTGTCACTGACGAATAAAAACCTCTATAGTCACATTTTTGTCATTTTTTTTGTTGTTGTTGAGATAAATGCTCATGAAATAAATGTCCATATTATGTTTAAATGCCAAATTAACATTTTCAGTAATTTTTTTATTTTATTCATCAAAAACAAAAACTCTGATGAAACACTTCATCAATCAAAACCTCACAAGAAACATGCGAAATTTTGGCTGACAATTCAACCTCAACTGGGTGCCAGGAAAAGTGTCATGCACGTTTCTGTATGGGGTAAAAATATGAAAGCTGATACAATGCGTTGAAAATCTAGGGAGGTTCTTCTACCTAAGTGTCAGCAACATTGATATGCCTCTCCCTCAAGGCAACACTGAATTCTCCCCCCCCCCCCCAACCACACACAAGGCAACACTGATATTATATACACCTCATCCCTCATAATGGCAATACTGCCATGCAAAGGCAGAGCGACTTATCCGCTCATTTCATACTTTTGAGAAAAACGTGTGTGATATAACGAAAAAAATGCTGTTTATGCAGTTGCCACACTAGAAAACTACTATTTTGGTAGCAGATACTATTTGCCTTGTGAAACAAGTTCATAGAGACAATAAAGCAGAAAGAGGCCATGCTGTCAGTTATGTGGCTCTGCCTTTGGACGGCAGAATACTAATATGCATGTCCCTCATGAGGACAACATTATGATTCTTCCTCATCAAGACACCTCTAACAGTTATCAGATCCTTCAAAAATCACTTATTGCTATGGATCGAGATCTTCGGCAAAAGGTCCAGTCTTTTCTTTGAGAGCAGAGACACAGGTTATATGTGGTTTGGCAGATCAAAGCATGTGGTTCAAGTTCATAACAAGTAGCCGAGGACAGCAGGGATATAATTATGTCCTTAGGGGGAAAAATATAGAAAGTGGTCAGAGCATAATATGTGATCAATGAATGTTGCTGCTTGGGGCCCAAGTGTATGCCTGAGTGTTGTCGTAAGTCAAACCAACAGCACCAAGTGAAGACCTTCTGGAGATGTGAATGTCAGGCCATTCTTGGTAACTTTTTGACTCAAATACATTGAGGGCAAAAGAAAGTGTAGGTAATTTCACCCGCTATGGGTCATGCCAAAGGATATCACAAACAGGTAGGGGTTCTTAAAGGAATGGGACATTCAGATACCATCTGATGATATATAGCAGTTATGAAACAGTTTGCAAGAACACATTTTTTAACTCTTTCGGTTTGAAGGAAACGTCTGTCAGAAGCGAAGAAAATGTGAAAGACCATGCAGAGTAATGAACGCATGCAGGGCCTGTTATCATCGCAATGCCGAAACTGCCATGTCACCACTGCTGACTGCCATCACAGATGACATATTTTGAAGATTTCCTCAAGTCGAGGAACCTTGAGGAACCTTCCATACAACTTTACGTCACTTTCTGTGAGGAAAGGGGTCAGGATAAGCTTCTCCAAATACACTGTGTAAGCAGTTGTGTGCTACGAATGTTTAAAAACACAGACCAAAGAAGGATCGATGCAATAAATGCCTAGATGATAAACATGGTAAAATAGAACAACATGACTATGAACAGCACATGCGTTGCATGCAAAAAATTAGGCCTGCCTACAAAAACAAAAGGACAAGAAAATGGCAGTGCCCCAGGTCAAAAATCATGGTTGTGACAATGGATTTTGAGACAGTCCAGCTGGCAGCTCATGTAATTTGTAATGCCCCTTACTTCAAAACTAAACTGGCCTATCGCAACTTCACATTCTACAATCTGAAAATGAATGACTTTGAATGCTTTTTCTAGCATGAAGGTCATGGAGAGATCAATTTATTCAAAGCCAACAATTTTACAGCCTGCATTATAATTATACTACTTGAGAGCCAATATAAGAGAGAACAACACCAAACCACTATCTTGTACAGTGATGAGGGACGTGGGTACCAAGCACAACCACAGGCTAATCGATGCTCTCTTGAACACCTGGGCAACAGGTAAAGAGATGAAACAAGTCTATCTTGAGACAGGCCACACAGATTTTATGGAGGTCGAACACTCATTTGGCAATTGAGAATGAAAGAAAGAGGAGTCTACTGGCCGCCAGAGTATATGGAGATTTCCAAGTCCACAGGAGAGAATCAACCTTACACAAAAACGTCTGGATTTCCCTTTTTTTTCAAAGATTTCTCAGTCTAGGCTATTGCAACAGCATCAAACCAGCCCATGTAGCTGGAGATCATCAGGCGGTCTATATCAGAGCCCAGCTTTCACTTCAGATGGAGCCCACAAGTTCAAAATCAAAATGTCCTACCGGTGACAAGATCTGCCCAAGGGCACAAACTGGAATCCACCAGAATGTGATGTGAAGATTGCTCAAAGCAAATATGGGAATGAACTGATGAACTTACTAACCCAGGAGTACCATGTCTTCTATATGAAAACCTGCCTTATGAAGATGGAAAATGAACTATGCATTGACAATATTAACATTACTGTGACCTGCTGTCCATTTCAGTTAATTATTGATTTTAGTTATTTTTATTGTGTCCCACTGTTTAAGCGAGGAATGATGTTGCATTCAATGTTGTTACTTCTGAGTTTGCTGCTTCAAAGAAAAAACCAATTTTAATCCGCTATGGTTTCTATTTTTCAGTGTTTATTGGTAAACTGTTGTTTGAACTATTATCGTGTATGAAGATCATTAGATTGGAGGACAAGAATGAGGCTGAAAATGGACTACTGAAGATTAGGAAGAGAATTATTGCAGGGGAAATGAAATGGTGGAATAATAATGTAACTATTAGATGGATTGAAACATGATCAGGAAAACATTAACCCTTTCCTGCCTAAAGCTGGTGAAAACATATATGCCCAATGCCTAAGGCCAGTAAGGGCCTTCCCATTTTTCTTGCCCACATGCCTAAGCAAAGGGAAATAACTCTAATTTCCTGACGACTGATATTTAAAAAAAAATATTTGTGCCCATAATTATTAAGGAGTGTTGATGAAAATGGCACCAAAATGTAGAGAAATGAATGCTCTTTCAGAAAACATATAGATCTACATTAATAGCTGAATTGAGGCCGCCACTGAGATCAGGTTGTTAGGAGACTTTATTCAGTGGGCAGTCCACTGTGATTTGCCATAGATCGGGTGAAGTTACTGTATTATCCTCACTCCCTCCCCTCAAAATAAACCCGGGCAGAGCAGGCTTTGTTCTGCCCGGCAGTATAGGCCTACATGGGAGCGGCCGCACTACAGGGATAGGGGGAGAGGGAGCAAAGCCTATAGCCTTGTTGGTCCAAAATCAGATGACAGCAGACATTACCTTAGCTACATCGCGAATGACCTTTCATGTAAAATGTATGACATCAGAGAAACAATACTAGTTACCGCGGACAATGTATTTCATGGTATCATGAATGATAATAGTAATGAGATCAGCAGGACCGCGGTTTTGTACTGTCCGTCCACACTCATGCCTCTCAATTCTGAGAGTTTGTCCACATTCGCCCGCAGTTCATGCTCCTTGTGTCTGTTCACCTGAAGAATTGCCCATCCTCATTCTTAGACAAAAACACGGAACAAGCGAGGACATGCTGTGTCTGTTTTCCTATGCACTTATATTTGTCCTCTTTGATAGTGATTTGGGCTTTTTCTCTTGAGACTGGGATTTTCAAGCCTCCAATCGCTTAACCGTAACTCATTCTAAACCAAAACAAAGCCTTGGTCCCGCCAACTGCGGTTTAACCACTGCTTGTTGTAAATGATGAGAGAAGTATTCAGGCGCATTAGGCTGATGCGAGCGTGGTCACATCGAGTCGCATTAGGCAGATGCGAGCATGTCGCATTGGGGTGCTTTAGGCAGGAATGTGTTAATACTGGCCAGGATTTTGGGCAATTAGAAAAACGAAGGGGAGAAGAAAAAGAACAAGAATACAAAACAATAATAAACAACAATGTTAATTTTATTAAAATGACTTAAGAATGATTTGGACATAATATAGAGTAGAGTAACAACAATAAAATCAAGAAGGTGGCTGGAATACAAGGATTAAAATGCAAAATAAAAAAAAAAGAGAGTGATTTTTTTAAAGCAAAACTTGCACCAAATTAAAACCCTCACAGTGTTTGGGCCATGACATCATGTTTTTTTTTCCTCCCTGTCCACCATTGATAAGACCACGATATCATGGTCATCTCTTTAAGGGCCCTAGTTCATATAAGCCCATGACATCACGGCTTGTGACATGGTCTTCTAGTTCTATCTTTAATGCTTATTATTAAACTTGTATTAATTCCTTGAGCTTCTTAATATAGCACTCAATCAAAGCTGGTTATATTCTGCATATATCAATACCAAAAATGATGGGCTATAGCCAATGCCAGTTTTTTGCACTCATGTTTTCAAAAGTACAGCAGCCATCAGCCATGGTATGATTGTAATTTAATTTGTTCTTTCCCCCAAATGGCAATGTATGAGAGCAATGATTTATTCAAATCCATTATCAGACAATAAATAAATCTTTAAAAAGAACACTTCAAACAAACATTTCGTTAACAAATGAACAATCGGGCAAATGCGTAGCTAAATTATATTTAAAAGCCATGAGATATTATTCACAAATAAATCGAAACGTTTTATTAAAATAAAACTTATAGATATGTGCCTGCACAATATTCATTTTCTATTCTTCTTTGTTCATTGAATGTTATTCCATCTTTGAAAACAAGAAAGTTTCAAATTTTTCTCCGAAGCCTATGAAAAATGTGCGCTTTGCTTGGACTGCTTTCACTGGAGGACAGCGCCCTGATGCTCAGGCCTGTTAACTGAGGGACAATCGGAAGCAGATTTTCGTATCACTGTGAGGGTTTAAAGAACCTGAACAAAAGACAAATACATTGTTCAAAGACGACCAAAGTCTCAGAATTGATGCTTACTCATACTATTAAAAATATTATTAACGTTTCTAAACAAAACAGTTTTTTTTTCAGTTTCCTCAGGACATGAATAAACATGATACGAGGTTTGCATTGGTCTGCGACGACATCTACCTATTCCAGCTCTAGATTCAATGCCCACATAGATTTACTGTTCGCTGAAGTGCAACGCTGAACACTTCCAATTGTAACTTTAAAAAATACCCCAGGCCCAAACCAAAGCCAAACTGTGGTGGTCCGATAAAGTTGCCTGAATTCAAATGAGTGACATGGTACATCTAGAGTCTAGATCTACGTTTTTATGACAGCCTAAAGTTTAAAGAATTCATTTTCAGTGACTCAAGCCCACATGCAATATTTCTGTCCCCCACTAGATACTCTAGATCTAGTCTATCACTATCAGTTACTCAAGCTGTTCAGTGTTTTCGACGGCCTCTTGACAGATAAAACAGTTGACCACCTCCCTCTTTAACCTTTGACCTATTATTTATCGAGTAGTATGTGCACCTGTCATGTTTAACTGTTCATATCCCACCAAAGTCAATATTGTTTTTTGTAAAGATTAAATATGATGGGGATATGTCTGAGGGGGAAAGGTTGCAGTTTCAAACTCGATTAACCTAACCCGAAATTGTTAAACAAATCCGCCACATTCATTGTGGACTCACTAAAGTGCATAATAATCGAAAACATTGCTTTGCTTGATCAAACTTGCTCGCCATGAACTGGAGCCGATATAATGCAAAATGGCCGCCGACACGTCCTCGAAAGTCGTGTAGGCCTACTTCAGTGCAAGTCATATTTCATGATTCTGTTTCCCGCAGGGTGCGTATAACTGACATTGCTCCATAATTAGCCATTTGATTTATGAGTGTAAAAGAAGGAGAGAGTAACATATATGTAGAAATCTAGGTCAAATATCTGATGTGTCCTCATTATTGGGCGTCCGTCCGATCTTCAGACCCTGCCGCTAGGATTACTCATTGACTGCTAGGTTATCGTCTGCTTCACCGGAACGCGAAAGCAGCATGTGAGTTTGAGTTGTGTTCACTGCTCAGCAATGGCTAATTATAATGTACAACACCATATGCGGCCCTAATAACAGCCCAAAATCAATCCTCATGCATAGGTCATTAGGTGCCAACTTTCAAACAAAAACCATTCCTGCTGATATTAGGTCAGTGCACTAGGTGCGGACACCAGACAGGAAATTGATCTAGATATATCTAGACTCTAGATCTAGTAACTGCCTGGAAATAAACTACATAAGTCTATGCATGAACTGGTTCATTTTAACCAGTTAACTTAGGGCTTGCCATTGAACACCTGGATCTAGAAACATTTGTCTCCCAATTAACATGCGCTGGTCAGAACACTTTCCAATTCCATAGCACCAACTGCATGTCTGTGCAGTCACTGTTACGATGAGTGTATGTTGGTGCAGTTACAAGTTGTTGGTCATGCATTCACTTGCATTTAAGTGCCATCTGTGCGATCAATATCAAGATCTGCTAACCAACCTTCCCTGCTGGTATTTTGCCTTATTCTTGTGGGCTGCTCATTATGATTATCGCTACACTACCTACTTCTTCTGCCTTCCCTTTTCTTTGCCTCTGCTGACTCCTGCTCCTCCTGTACCTTCTGTTTCTTCTCTGCCTTCTTTCTTTCCTTTCCTGCTTTAAAAGAAGGGGGAACTGTTCTCACAATATAAGATTATAAGTCACTGAATTTATTAGGCCTAGTTTCTTTGATTAAGTTGCAAAATGCCTTGAAATATGTGAGTGTGCATGGGAAAACCCGGCATAAGTCGGCAACATGACATTTTGAGTTCTGTACATATAATAAAAGACAGGATATTTCTGATAAATTGAAGTCAGTGACCCCCCTAAAACAAGATTTTGAGAAAACGGCATTTAATCCTATAAGTATTTAAGTGGCAATAGCTAATTGACCAAGTAATATTGCAGTGATTGCTGTTAGGAGACCGTTGTCTAATAACTAAGCAGTTATACTAGTTATAGAGATCATAGTGAGTAGTGTTCACTGCTCATTTACAGTTTACCCTGTAACATGCCACGGTCCCCTAGCAACAGCCAAGTCGGAAGTTTTTGGATCTTGTTAGGAGACCGTAGTCTAATTGCAAAGCCTTATAGAGATCATAGTGAGTAGTGTTCACTGCTCATCTACAGTTTACCCTGTAACATGCCACGGTCCCCTAAACAACAGCCAAGTTGAAGGTTTGTGTCGACCCATATTTTCACTTCAGAGCCGTTTTTCTCAAAATCAACTTTGCCGACTTATACCAGGTTTTCTCATGCACACTCACATATAGCCTATGTTATGTATTTGGATTTTACAACATTATTCTCTGTTTCTCATCAAATTCAGTTGTTCACTATTTTAAACTGATGTGCAGCTTTTGAACTCTGGTTTTGAATACATTATGTAATCATATTATTATTATTATATTAATAATAAATAATGATGCACACACAACACTGATGTCACAGCGCAATTACCAGTGACCGCACCTCATGCTGGGTGTCAAATGAATGCATGTCAGTGCAGTCAGCGCCATATGTGCATAATCACGCTCATATTCATGATAATAAATAAATAATCCCCAGAAAGCATATATATATTTTCAATGAAAGTCCACCTAGAGCAGAATGTAAAGAGCACTTGTTTGAGCTTACACCAGACCACTAAATACTAAATTGAGAAAAATGTAGGGTCACATATATTTACCTTTGGACTCAAGATAGAAGTTGTGGGGACACAAAACTTTGAAAAGTTATTTATTTAAGGCAAAATACAAGCTTAGACAGCAGTCATAATCACATGCGATGTGATGTTGTGATGTCTAGATCAGAACGTCACAAAACATGGATTAGTCACAAAAACATCGGTAAATGAAACTATGGAAAAACAAATATTGACCTCATTGATGTGCTGACTGCACGTAGTGCATTGACACTAAATGATCCTACTCTTACATCACTGAAACATGTTACGCCTTTGCCTAGGCCTAGTTTATCCGTGATTGCCAATTACGTTCAACGATTCTAAAAGATGGCCGACCTAGATCTACCAGGAGTTACCACCGCGAAAGATGGTTGCAAGCTATGTAAAACTGAATATAAAAATTAAAATTTTTAAAAAGAAAGCAAAATAAAATGAAACCCCTTCACAAAATGTGTCCACTGTTCTTTCTCACTGACCCGTGACCGCCATCGTTTACAATACAAGACGTGTGACCTACACATTCTTACATACTCGAGCTCATATGAAAGGCTGAAGCGCAGACACAGGCGAAGGTGTATGCCGTGACAACTTTTTATGCAACGTCACTACTGCTTGATTGAGTGGGGCTGCCTGCGGCGGTTGAATAAAAGTTAAAATTGCGAGTTCAGGCATACACTGTTCGGCACAACATCTTAGGGTGGAGCTGTGTTTATGGTTGCTCTTGTTGAATCACTAGGTCCAGCGCTATTAGCGATAGTCCGAGATATAAAAGTAACATTTTTGTTTTCTCTTCTATGTGTTTTTCTCGGGAAATAGGGAAATTCTTCAAATATGTACTCACTACGAAAACATATTTACTCACTGGAACCCCAAAAACATACCAAATACGTATTATACATACTGGTTGGCAGCTAGGCTCATGTCTATAGCGCCACCAGACCTACACTAGAGTCTACATATATATATATCTAGAATCTGTAATTCTGAATCGATTGGCGTCTTCTGTTTCACAAAATACATCTGATCTATAGTCTAGATCTAGAGAGTAATCATACCTCATTACAAACATTCCAGCTTTGCGAACATCTGCCTATTTGTAGCTCTGGAAAACTCACTTGCTGCATGCGTGTTATGGTAAAGCAGACAATATGTGAGCGAGCCTCACTAACCTCAACAGAAATCACTTTTTTTTCAGTTTTGAGTTATGAATATCACCATAAAGTATGGAATCTCATCTTTAATTGGGTGTAAAACTTATTGCAATGCTCCTTTTTATCGCAGAGTTATGGCTTTTTAAAGGCGAAAGGCGAAGATGCTATCCACTACACTACTGGGGACCCTGTGCAATTGTGGGAGAATTTTTATGAAATAAGCATGACTAAACCAAAAAAACCCATATCTACAGATTAGACCTGAAATTTCATATCCATTTAACCATAACATTGCATTTTTATCCAGAAAAGCCTCTCCAGTTTGGATCATGCCATTGTTTTCAACATGTGCACAATACGAACGTTGATAGGGATGAATGGAACAAGGGGGGAAGACGGAAAAAGGGTTTAAGGTCTAGGGAGTTACTCACAAATATTATATTTATGCTGGTTGATAAAAAAAATCCTTGAAGAAATTTTATCTAAAAGTATCGGCGGATACACACTTCGTTTCTCTATTCGGCCTTGCGCCCCTACAACTTCCTTGATTTTTTTGTGGAGGGAGGTAGGGGTCATTTCTACGTAGACTCTAGATCTAGTCTCAGTCTGGTAGTGCCATAGACATGAAGATTGTCAACTGATTTTTTGTGGGGGGGGGGGGAGGAGATATCCAAATGTTGTAGAATAGTGATAGATCTAGTTTATATTATATGACTAGATCTGACTCTGCTAGGTGAACATTTCTGAAACTAAAGAACAGACCTTAAAGCCTACTCAGCACACTATTTTTTTCTTTCTGCGGTTATCATAATATGATAATAATTTTATTCCCACTTTCTCATCTTTTTTTCCAGACCCCTTTGAAACTTGGCAGTTTACTCAAAAGACTTTTATAGATTTGTCCAAGATTAATTCTGTATAGTTGCAATGAACCAGTATCCAGCAGGTTTGGTGCCAATGATGGTACCTCAGCAGTATATGGTGATGCCAGGGGCAGCAATGCAGCTTCCACCAGGCATGGCAGGGCATCATCCTCATGGGGCTCTTCAGCCAGCGGCAGTGTTACATCACCAACAACTCGCTGCACAGGCAGCGGCATCACATGCAGCTGGAGCACCCGTCATTACCTCACCAGGGGTCACTTCCGCAGGACCTTTGAATGCTCTCAGCATGGCACATCAAGGGATGGTCAGTATAGCAGGCTTACCTCCACACATGGCAGGAGTAGGTGCTCCAGTTGTCTCTGCTATGAGTGGGGGTGTTCCAGGACTTCACCAGGCAATTCCGAGTGGAATTCCTGCGCCGTATGCAGCTATATCACCTCTTACTGCAGCCTCTGCTATATCTTCAGGATTATTGTCACAGCAGCAGCAACAGCAATTGCAACAACAGCAACACCCACCTCAACATCCTTCTCCGCAATTGCAGCAGCTGCAACAACTTCAGCAGACTTCACCCTCACCTCAGTTAGGTGGTAATCAAGATTATAGGAAGAAAGATGATGACAAAGGGTGAGTTGTAAAATTGAGTAGTTAGATTGTTATTTTTCATTTGAGAGCCCGCTGTGTGACTTATAAATTTTAACTATCTTTTAAAAACAGTCACAGTTCCGATCAGTGAATCATCAACCTTTAAAGTAACATAAAAACATAAAGTATGCCCTTTAAATCATCGCTATGCCAAAAACAGTAGCTAATTAATTTTTTTAAAGATGATGTTCATTATCCACCCTTAATTGCTAAATATTTACTCTTTTTAAAATAATCATTGAACCAGTCAGAGGCTGGGCATATTTTAAATATATATTTAAAGTAATTTCTTTTCAGTGTAAGATGTATCTAGGTATTTCCATTAAATTGCAGACCACACAAGCACCCTGTTTTTTCTTGCTTAAATGTTAGGCTCGACATTTATCTTTGAGATTGAACAGTGACTACGTCATAAATTTACTTTTAGTACGTTACACTCTGTGTTTGAATATTTTTATTGAGTTCATGAACTCATTTCATTAGCAGGAATTTCAGGAAATGCATTTTTTTTTTTTTTTTTGGTGGCACGACATGAATGCAAAAGTTTTCTAAAATTGCAAGATGTGTGAAAGTGCAAATTGGACAGTTTGCACCCACAGAATGTATCCTTAAATAAAATGTGATTTTGCATCGTCGTGAAGTAAAATTGCTGACATTGAGCTGAGAAGAAAGCGAAAAAAATTGATTTTCAGAGCAGTTTATTACCTGACCATGCTTTTTAGGTCACCCAGTCTTGAGAGTTATGTGTGTTGACAGTAGTGTTTGTAGAAAGGGTGAATATATATAAGACAGAGTTGTTGGATTTTGTGTGTGTTTTTATTTCAGCTTTGGCAGACAAGCTGGCAATAGATGGCAAGCTGACCCAGAGCAAGATCTTGATGAACTCAACCTAGATGAATCTTTGGTGGTACTGGACCACTTCAATTCTGATTTGAATCTAGTTCTTGATCAAGATGGGTAAGTAAAGATAAAGCAGTAAAACTAGATTTGTTTGTCCAACTTTTTCATTTTAAAATGATAAATGAGAGCAAAGAATGTAGTTAGCTGAAGAGCGCACAGTTGTATGGCATCAGTCCTTTGCCATTGTCTTTGGTTGTGTGTGACAAGTAGTTTTGTAAGAAGGCCAGTTCATTTTGTTAGCAATTGTCATGAGTCAACATTCATTACCAATGGAAACGATGTCATGAGAGTTTGTTTTTTTTGCTGTTTTTTGTCTTTAGGTATTCTCAGTTTTGAACACAATCAATTGAAGATTAAATTTACTTGAACTTATTTCCAGAGCCATTATTTTCTTTGCTCTTAAGTTGCCATTTGTTTTTTGTTTTTTTTCATTCAGGTATGGTGGTGCAGTCCTCAACAACCCTCCAGGGTTTTGTTTTACATGGGCAGGTGCAAGAGCTACTTATGGAGTTTGCAGAGGGAAGGCGAGTCTTAACAGTCTGCACTGATTAAGACCATGTATTTTCTCTCATCCCATAAGCTTCGAGCTAGTTGCTCGTCTCAACTTTCCGAGTTCTCTTTTTTTATCCTGTCTAATTAGTCGGTTGGGCATGGGTTAGGGAGGTTCAAGAGGTTCACTACGCTGGGGGGGAGGGGACTTGCTATCTATCCTCTTTGGGGGGGGGGGGGTGGGCCACATGCTAGGGCACAATGTGACCCTCAGTACTTGAGTCCTTCATATTGGCCCCCGGTAGCGGTGTGGTCATAGGCTTGTTTGCCTAAATCACAGACGAAGAATTGAGCAAACTTCCCGGACGCAGCTTCGAAGCTGGCGGCAGCAGGCCAGTGGTTGATTGATAGGGCAGATGGCAATATACCGTCACTCTGGCCTGGATATCGTGACACAGAGCATCCACCAGTATTGGTGTTCTTTGGTTTGGGTCTTTCACCCTAGTCAGTTGGGACTGCGAGGCTGTGGAGTAGCCTACAGGCAGCCGGTCAGGCAATATGACTGTCCCTCTGGCATCCTCCTGCACCTGGATACATTTCCAGTCGTCTTGACCCTGTCTTGCCACTTGGATAAGTTGTGTCCAGGCGAGAGAGTGAGTCTGATGTTTGCGCAGCTCTTTCTCACTAAAAACAAATTCTTTGCGCCAGTCTTAACACTCACCTCGTCTTCTTTCATCTTTGTCTCGTCTTCTTTCCTCTCAAAATTCCAACGGCGATGGGCGAGTGCGGTGGCAGCAGGTTTGGATAGACTGGAAGCTGTTAGCACAGACCTACACGTTGGTGGCTGTGGGCTATGGTCGCTTCATCGTCGATTGAAGTGGAGGCGTGGGGAGGCAGCACCCACAGTAGCTGAGCAGCCTTATTTAAGGATAGCACTGCTCACCTCAACTGAGGAAGGGGCTAGAAAAGGTGCCCTAAAGAAAGCCCACTTCACATCACCCTGACTGGTATACCGCGACCAGTGGGGATCCCTTTTTGCGGTCGAAACAAAAAGAAATTCAGCTTACTCAGGCTAGGAGCCTGGAATATACGCACACTACAGGACAACTCAAACAACCCGGAAAGACGCACTGCACTTATTGCCATTGAGCTCAGCAGGTACAACCTGGACATAGTGGCACTCAGTGAGACCAGACTCCCTGATAGTGGCCAACTCAAAGAGCTCAGTGGTGGATACACCTTCTTCTGGAAAGGCAAGGGTGCAGTCGAACCGAGACAGCATGGTGTTGGGTTTGCAATTAAAAATGACCTTGTCAGAAATTTGCAGTCCATGCCAATTGAAATAAATGACAGGCTAATGACACTCAGGATCCCAGTTGGGAAAAGCCAGTCAGCCACCCTCATTAGCGCATATGCGCCCACCATGACAAACCCAGATGAAGCCAAAGACAAGTTCTATTCTGATCTAGAATCTGTCATATGCTCTGTCCCGGCAGCTGATAAGCTGATTCTCTTGGGGGACTTCAATGCTAGGGTTGGCTCCGAAATCTCAGCGTGGCCAAATGTTTTGGGCCCTCATGGAGTTGGTTCATGCAATAACAATGGGTTGCGCTTACTTACTTTGTGCGCTGAATTTGGCCTGTTCATTACCAACACAAATTTTAGTCTCCCCGTGAGAAACAGAACATCATGGATGCATCCCCGCTCAAAGCATTGGCATCTCATAGACTATGTCATTGTGAGGAAGACTGACAGAAAGGATGTCCTTGTAACAAAGGCGATGTGTGGTGCCGAGTGTGGAACTGACCACAGACTCATTGTTTGCAAGCTCAGACTAACATTGAGGCGCAATAGACGCCCTCAAGGGAAAGCGCCACCTAAACGCCTAAATGTTTCAAAACTCTGCTCAGCTGAGAAACAGAGCGAGCTCTCATCAGAACTCTCCTCAAAATTGGATTGCGTGACTTTTGACCCTGAGAACATTGAACAGAGCTGGACTGACCTAAATACGACTGTACACTCTTGCGCCAGCAGCACAGTTGGTTTTCCTGTCCGCAAGCACCAGGACTGGTTCAATGATAATGATAATGAAATCAAAGTGCTCATCAAAGAAAAAAATAGTCTCATCCAAGCTCACTGCAGTGACCCCTCTTCCACAGCAAAAGCTGATGCACTGCGTGCATGTAAGGGTGTACTCCAGAAGAAGCTGAGGAAAATGAAAAATGACTGGCTTGAAGAGCCCCCCCCCCCCCGCTCCAGGCGTGATATCATATTTGAATGGCCCCCAATCTCTACAATAGGTTCGGCGCACCATTTGTCGAAAGGCAGGTTAACGGAGCCTTGCATCTCCCTATGGCAGTAGGGAGGGGAATTAAACCAGCAAAATCACTGCTGGTCAATATGGTAATCTGGGCAGTCTTTCATTTTCCTTTATGGCAGGATGAGCGAGCCCTGCTTACCTGTCACGCTCGAACGTGGAGGGGACAAGAGTGTAGTGCACTGATTGGCTGAACAGGGCGGGCATCCACCCAGGTGGGACGTATTCAGTCCGTTGTGACTGCCGCATTGTGGTGGGGCAGCGAGTGTACCACAGTTACTTAGGAATCGGGGATAGACTGGTGGAGAACGAGACATTTTTCACTGGGTGGCTGTCGCGCTTTTTCGAAGCCCAGACCAGATCAGGCATGACTAACATGAAGCGGCATTGTTTCGTGCCTTGGTCGCCAGCATGGACTGTCCCGTCCATTGTCCATCCTTGTCACTGTTACGCATGCTGGGCAACGTACTGACACTTACCTTTGCCACAACACGGCCCTCACAATTCAACTGACAGTCCCCAAGAGACTGCTGTACGCCATAATACGGGCGTCTTCACCAGCCTTCCATGATGGGACTCGAGACCATGTATTAGATGCAAATGCATTTTCATTCTTTCAGCCATTGAGAACATTTTGTAGCTTAAAAATATATCAATATATATTATTTAAAAGTACTTGACTGAAAAATTCTAGAATTTTATTGAAATTCATAGTAATTTTAAGGCAAGCAAATGTATTTAGGCATGTAAGTACACATTGACGTCTTCCTTTTTTTTAAATAATAGCTTGAAGAGTTGTAGACTGAAGGCATGCAAGTGTTCAAACTCAGTTGAATAATTTATGTAAATTGCTGAGCACCACCACTCTTTTGCCCTGAAATAAAGCTGCAGTTTTTCTTTCCAAGATAACTCTTGATGGCACGTTTTACATTTTTAGGCATTCTTTGAGGTTCATATAGTGGAGCATCTGCCTACAGACTTTGGAGATGACCATGAAGAGACAGATCCTCACATTGTGCGTATTGGTTGGTCAATTGACAGCTCGTCCTTTCAGCTAGGTGAGTGGTCATGAAAACATGAAAATGTTTTCTTGCAGAAAATTTTCAAGTTAATCTCTGCTAATAGAATTTTCAATATTGAAGAACAGAAATCATTGCATTACCTCAATTTTTCACAGATAGATTTTCTCTGATTTTTAAAATATTTCTTCAACTTTCAGTCTCATGTATGACATGTTATATAGACTTGTAAGTTTTCCAACAATTTTTCACAGATAGATTTTCTGTGATTTTTACAATATTTCCTCAATTTTCAGTCTCATGTATGACATGTTATATAGACCTGTAAGTTTTCCAACAGTGAGTCAATTTTTTTACTATCAGCAGTTCCGTCAGGTCTCCAACACCGTATAAGATGATTTAATTGTCGGGAGTCGGAAGCTAATTCGAGATGCTAAAATTGTGAACGCCGAAAATGACGATTTGACCATATGGGAGAGGGCCTGCGTGAAACGCTATTACATAGATGTACTTTGCTTTCTAGTCTGAATTGTTTACCAGCGCCACACTGGATCAGGCTTTATGCTTGATACACAGCAGTGTCAGAATTAGAACAGATCTTTGACCAAGCCACCAGATTGCGTCAATAGAAATATTAGAAATGCAGTCTTAAGGAAAATTTGAAGATTGGTATGGAGAAGACGTTCAGATAGTATTGGGGGGGGGGGGTGTTTCATTCATGTGGAATTTATTTGTTCTCCCAGTCCTATATCATTGCAAGATTCTAATTGGCATGGTCCCACTGCATATATTTACACAATTATTTGGATTTAGACAGATTCAATACGTAATTTCAGAATTTTTTTTGTTTTTGTTTTGAAAGTGAATACATGTACAGGCTTTTTATTTATTTCTTTAAAAAAGAAGCAGAGACTAAAAGTTTCTGCCCATGGGGGGGGGGGGGGGGGGTGAAAACAGCGAAAAAAGTTCAGACAATTTTATCAGGGGTCATTTACAGATGTAATTATTATACATTGCTGTACAAATTCTTTAATGTTGGCAAGACACCTGGGTCATTTCTGTGAGATACTGCAGAAGAATTGGTTACGACTCCTTATCAGTAATTTCACTGTGTAATGTGGTTCTTTCATGCAGTCACTGGGCATCCCCTATATTGAACTGTACTGTAGTTAGCTGTGCCATGCACTTGAAAGTTATATTGTTCTCCAATGGAAGACCACAAAAAAAAAAACAACCAAAAAACCAAACCAGTCCACTCATTTAAAGTCAGTTTTTTCAAGAATTTCCAGAATCATTTCAGTTCATTGTTTATTGCCTCATGCCTGTGTGTCTCTGAAGTGAATTTAAAAATTTGCTAGAATCAGAGTTTAAAGAGCTGTAGAAAAATGGCCAAATCATGAAAAAGGAGAGTTATTCCTGCTGTCGATATATAGAGTGAGATATTCCAAGACCTTTTGCTGTCTGCGAAGGATAGATACATTTATGGAGATTGGTAGCTTCCAATCTATCAGTATCACCTTGTGACTCCTGATCTAAATCAATTTTCATTGTCATTGTGGATTAATTCGAGGTTTTAAAAAAATATATCTGCATTTAACCCATACCCCGCGCGCTACCCGTAAAGCCCGCTGCCCGGTCAGTGACCTTACTCACGGAGAATCTTATCTGGGGTCACTGACCCGTGCCGCTATTACGATGACCACATATGCTGTGTCCACGTGGTTCGGTTTTTATTGATCGGTATGAAAACATTCGCTGCTATACCTTATCACACTTGATAATGAATTAACCAGCAAAACCTTAGTCTGTCAGTCTCTAACCAATGATCTGACTTATGATTCCAAGCTGACAGCTGTAGTTTTCGTGAGAACGAAGCGTGATAACGAGCCACGCCCTCCCAAGCCCTACACAAATGGTTTCATCCTGATTGACACATACTAATAAACCAATGTGGGCATTTGGGGCAAAGATTATTTCAGAGCTTGGTTCTGATTGGTTCTTAGATACAGACAACTCCAGATGGTGATCAGCTTGTGGGAAAATGAGATAATATTGCAAATTTGTTGAGCAACAGTTCGCATGTCGATGTTACATCTTTTGAAAGTGTGGGAAGAGCCTTTGAAAGCTTAGTCTTTGTGATTCCGACCATACTGGTTAACATGTCCATGTCACAATGCATTTGATTTAGAAGAGATACAGCGAACAATAACACGGTGGTTACGTCTCAAAAAGGTCAGTGACCCGACGCGTGAAAATACGGCTTGCGCGGACATCTTGACCTGGGCGACTTTTGCCGCCCGTGCGACATGAGCGCTTGCAAGTCAATACCGATTATTGCCGCCCCGCGCAGGGTGAGGGTTAATAAAATACCATCCATGAAAATTTCATGTCAGATTAGTTGTTCTTGCAGGCATTGCACAAAAATTGCAATTTTTGTTGCTGTTGTGATTAGATTAAAATAATTTGTTTTGTCTCTGTTCAGGTGAGGAGCCCTGGTCATTTGGTTATGGTGGAACTGGCAAATTTTCCACCAATAATCGCTTCTCTGATTATGGGGTGCGCTTTGAAGAAGGCGATGTTATAGGAGCTATGTTGGACTTGGATTCCCGTCCAGCCTCCATCTCGTTTATGAAGAATGGAACCTGGTATGGCGTTGCAGCCCCGCTGCATGGTTTCCCGGTTGGCAGCAAGGAGATGGCTCTGTTTCCTCATGTTCTCTCAAAGAACTGCAGGTGAGACTGTGTGTTCAGTTTCAGCAGCTGTTAGATTTTGTGTTACTTAATGTGTTATGACTTGTCCAACTTGTATTTGAATATATTAACATTAATTTGCTTTTCGTCCTGCATCATCTGTGCTATTTTTCTTAAGCACCATATCTTCTAGATCCAGGGTGACAACAAGCAAGCCTGCTAGGAATCAAGACTGGCCATAGGGTGCTTCCTGGTTCTGTTCATTGTTTTGTTTCTGGTGTCTCAAAGAATGGTAGAGAACACTTCGGGCATTATGTTGAAATATATATAATGAAGACTGCCAAGGCATTCAGCAGACAGCGACCAGACTTACTAATTTAGCATTTAAAATATATTTTATCATAAATGCCCTGAAATCTGGATTGGTGTTGATGATTCAAATGGAAAAGTAAACGTCCTGGATTTGTTTTGTGTAGATCTAGATGCAGTCTTTTGAACTATGATAAAACTTTTAAAATAATGTGCTCATGCAGTGAATAAATTTCTTTTTTCATCTCCTTTGTTATGTCTCTGAAAAATAAGAAATTTCAAAATCCAATCTTTGAATTAGTATCACCTCACCTGTCACCTGTCGGCTTCATCGTCATCGATGTTAGCTGCTACAGTGGATGTCACGACAAAATCTCCTCCACCCAATCCTGTCCTTAGCTTTCCTAGTTAGTTCACTTATTTCCAGCTGGCCGACTTTCTTGATGTTATCGTGATATGTAATGGGTGGTCTTCCTTGTTTTCTCTTTGTTTCTGTCTTTCCTTGAAGGATTGATATCATAAGGGCCGTGCTTTTGTTTCGGGCCGCGTGGCCGATGTATGCAAGTCTTCTTTTATTTATTTCAGGTGTTATTCTTCTGGTGGTGCCAAGCTGTTCTAAGATGCTTGTATTTGTTCTCCTTTCTGTCCAACTTATTCTGAGTAGCCTTCTGTAAAGCCACATTTCAGCTGCCTCCAATCTTGTTATGTCTGCCTTTTTGAGTGTCCAGGCTTCACAACCATATAGTAGGACTGGCCAGATCAAGCACTTAAGTATGTTCACTTTGAGGTCCGTTGGTGTGCCTCTATCCTTCCAAATGTTGTTTAGTTGAACCATTTTGTGTTTTGCCATTCCTATCCTTGTTTTTATGTCCTTTGAGCAGCTTCCATCTTGCGATTTATGTGATCCTAGGTATTTGAAATCAGTCACTTTTTCTAGTGCTGTTTTGTTTACTAGTATCTCCTGGTGTTCATGGTGCCCTGTTCCAGTATGCATGATTTTCGTTTTCTTAGCATTTAGGTGTAGGCCTGCTGTCTTGCCCGCTTCATCCACTCTGTGCAACACTCTTTTCATGCTGGTGATGTTATCTGACATAAGAGCTGTGTCATCAGCGTAGCGAAGGTTTGTGATGTTTCGGCCTCCGATCTTTATTCCCATATCTTCTATGACTGCGTTTCTCATGATCTGCTCAGTATAAATATTGAAAAGATGAGGTGAAAGTATGCAACCCTGTCTGACTCCTTTCTCGATGTTGAAATATGGACAGTTCTCATTGTTCCATCTAATCGTTGCCTTTTGTTCGTGGTATAGTGCAGCGATGAGGGTCACAAGGTGTTTCGGGAATCCCATCTTAATCATTATATCGAACAGGTGATGGTGCCTAACGCTGTCGAACGCTTTGCTGTAGTCTATGAACGTGATGAAGGCTTCGTTTCCATTGCTTCTTATCTGTTCAATCATTATTTGTAGTATGAAGAGCATGTCAGCGGTTCCTCTGTTGGTCCTGTAACCAGCTTGACATTCTGATAGTTCCTCTTCTACCTTAGATTTCATTCTGTTGAGTATGATGATGAGCAGGATTTTGCTGGTGTGACTGATGAGGGCGATGGTTCTATAATTTCCACAGTCTTTGACATTGCCGCTTTTGTATAGCATGACGAATTCTTGTAGCTTCCAGTCTGTTGGCCATTCATTTGTCTGCCAAATTTTGCAGATCATTTGGTGGAGTGCTTTTATTCCTGATTCGCTGGTATGTTTCAGGAGTTCACCTGGTATGTTGTCTAATCCAGGGGATTTTCCATTCTTTATTTGTTTTATTGCAGCCTGTACTTCCTCCAAGAGAGGTTCTGGTTCTTTATCTATCTGTTGTGAGTCTGGTTGTTGAATTAGTATCATCAAGTCATAAAAGGTTTATTCTTCTCCTTTTTTTGCTATTCAGAGCATTGTTCAGTAGTATTTTATGAATTTATAAGTGGAAATAAGCTTTAACTTACTATTGCTTCTTGCTAGGCTCATATGGATGCACAGTTATTTGTGTTAAGGGCTATTGCTTTACATTAATCATTATTCCCTGTGCATAAGGGTATAGTAGATAAAATTAAATGACTTTTCTTTAAGAAAAACACACAGTTTGCTAATTACCCACTATTTTTATCATATTCATGGCATTCAAATGGAAATTACCGGGTACACTTTAATGAACAGTTATGTGTATCCTTTGGCAGAGGTGTTTTTTTTTCTCATGAACTTCTTTATGTCTTCAGCAGTGGTGACAGAAAATCATCACCGAGTAATTGTTCAGATCTTGCAATCTTCCAGTTGGTTTAGTGAAACCTTCCTGAACATGGATGGTGTTAATAATTTTCTGTTAAAGAAAGCTCTTTTCACAAGTAAGGCAGCCCTACTGTTCCATAAAATCTGTTTCAAGCAATGGTTGAGAACTTAAAACCTCTCTACTTGTTGCCTTTGCCATAAATATGACAGAGAAGCAAAGACGTTGAGTTAACAATCCTACATAAGACGGTTGAATTTTCTTTGGTATTCATGCATGCAAGAAATCTTAATATTCATTAGAGGCAGTTTGCCATGAATATTTCTAAAATAAATATGGCACATACTATGGTGTAAGGTGGAAATCTTACTTGGCTGAATTTTCTGAGGTATTGACACTCACAAGGAATTTTATTGAGTTGTTTTATTGAGTTGAATATATATTCAAGACAATTTGCCAAGGATATTTCTGTTTCAAAATTTTGGTTAAATTTCATAGTCAACTGATGACACTTTTTTTTTAGTGTTGTTGTAACTATTTCAGCCTGTCTTACTGCCATGTGAAAGTCATAATTTATGATGTAAATCTGTGCCACCACCACCAACCCCCCACCCCCTTTCCCAAAAAATGAATAAAGGTTTTATTTTGCACATCTCCAAGTATAAACAAATGATGCAGTAAATTGCAAAAGAGCTAGAAATGGAAGGGAAAAAAAAAAGCTAATGGACCTTAAGTCATTCTTTAGGGAAGGAAAAATTTAAAAGGAAAACAATTTATGAAATTTATGAAAATATTTATGATTTATGGTTTTCTGGCCACGGCCCTATTTTTTTTTTAGTGATTCATGATGTATGTGTCAATGTATACAGACAGGCCTATTCAGGCATTATTTTTATGTTACATTTGGAAATGCAGTATTATTCGCAAGTTTTGGACCAGTAAAGTTCTGTAAATCCAGAACAGTCTTGTAGTATGATGCGCCAACCCAGATTTATTATTTTTCACGCGCTACAAACACTTTTTTTTTTTTTCATTATTCAAGAGAAAAACTTCGTCAACATATATATTTCATTGCTTTTTTTTTCTTTTTTTTTTTTTTTTTATTGTGAATGAATCGTAATGTTCTCTACTGAATCAAAATTTTCATGTAATACACAAACTTGATCGCTAGTGAAAACAGTAGTCTGTTTTTACGTTTGTTAAACTTCAAAGTGTGAAGATTTAAGGGAAATCATTTCATTTGATAGTGGATGTATGTAAGTCACTCTGTTTATTTATTTTTTAAATTTATTTATTAATTTTTTTTATTTATTTATTTATCAGTTTATGTATTTTCTGTGGAAAACATTGTAGTATGTTGGTATTGGTAATCCAAAATTCCTCACCTGAAGTATTTTCTGTGGAAAACATTGTAGTATGTTGTTGGTATTGGTAATCCAAAATTCCTCACCTGATGACATGGACTACACATTTACATTCAAATTTCTCTGTTTTATCATTGTGTTGTGGATGAGACTGACTTCATTGATGTAATCTGTAGATTTAGTTGTCTTGGTCACAACTAACAAATTTGTTTGATACAACTTTCTTTGCCCACTTGCCAATGAAGTAAGCATTGGACTTATTTTAAACAGATTCAGCCTTCCATATGTGCTTCACTTTGAAAAAAAAAAAAAGGAGAGGGGGGGGGGGGGAGGGGATCTTGATTGTGTTTGTAGCTTTGTTCTTGAAGCTATTATAGACACAGTGCTTAATGTTTTTAATTCTGTATAACTATGAGATAACCCATGATAAGTTATATTTGTGCCCATGCCTTACTGTACGTCCTGTTCTTCGTCATGATGATCCATAAAGTTAAACCAAATGATCTTGCATATCTTCAACGTAATGTAATTGCATGAATATATTTATTTACATTTGCACTTACATAGTAAAAAAGACCTGTATGAATGACTCAAACTAATGGTTAACACTGCAAATAAATGTTTTTGCTTGTTTATCCTGTACTATGAACATACTGCATTCAACATTGGCCAGTAAGTTAGCTCAGATAAATCACAGTATTTTACCAAACTTCTTTTACACTTACATTCTGATTTGCTGTTTCATGCACACTGTGACCTTTGGTAAATAATAAGTAACCAGATAATTATTTGAATTGGAATCTTTATTTATCCAAAATCTTGCCTTGGTTCAACAAACAAATTGCTCACAATCAAAATATGAAAAAAATGTAATGTTATTCCTGGTTTGCTCTGTTATCACAGTATTTGAAAATGTCAAAATGTAACACCAAAATCTCAGGACTCTAAAAACATACATAATATGGTTTTGCATAAACATTCAAGTTGATGTCATCACACCATGTGTGGATTTAAATTTCCAACACTTTCTTTCTCAAATTTAGCAAAGGATCGGTATACTAGAATGCATCCCACTTCTATTCATTCAGCTGCAATGGTTATGGAAGTTTTTTTCTTGTGTGTGTGTCAATTTACAAGAAGTGAAGCTAAAAAAGTGTTTCTGTATAGCTGACAGTTTTTTTGTTGTTTTTTTTTTTTCATTTTCCTCCATACAGATTTGGGATGTGAAAACAATTTATATGTTGCAGATGGAAAAGGAATTATAATATGTAACCATTACTATAACTTCAGGGAGTGAGAAAGGCCTCTATCACTTTGAACCCAAACTCTCATTAAACTAGGGTCAAATAATAGCAAATGTATGGGAATCTCTTATGTTGTGTAGTGGAAATATAGCGGGATGGAAATAATGCTTTTTTTGCTTCTGTTATTCTGTTGGAAGAAAATTTTGAAATGCATTGACACTTTACTATGTCTTCATGTGGACAGGCAACCCTTCCCTGATACAGTTGAAGAATTGCATTTTTTTTTTTTTTACATGTACAAACCTGCCCCCCCTCCAGTATTTTACAGGGCTGTCCCCTGTTTAGGGTGATGCTATGTTTCATAAATATTTACTCCTAACTGATTATCGCAGTTTACCTTTATACTAGGCGTCCTTTTTTGATTTGGTCATTTTAGTTGAAAGGTCTGCATTATATACAAAAATTAACATTTGAAAGGCACTTCAGACTATTTCCAGGAATTTTATGCATGTCAGACTAAAAGTTAAGATTATTTATGACTGGCTGCTAGCCCTACAGGTCTCAGTCTTAAGTACATGTATTTGGTGAGAATCATTATCAATGCTCATTTTTGAGGACGATTTATTCTTCTGCAACACACCCCAACATTTTTTAAGGTGAGCCATGTGAGATCCCTATTTAGTCTCTAATTTTAAATTATGCATGTATAATCCATCATTAGCTATCAAACATTGATGTTTTCTTCGTGCATTTATTTATTTTTGTGCTTTTAAGTAAGTATGTGTGTGCGTGCTTGTGTGAGGTTTCTTTTTTTGTTATTCGTTTCTCTTTGTACCAACCAACTGCAAACAGCTGAGCCTTTCTTGTCTCACTGTGTCAACTTTCGAATTATTATTATACCAGTCCAGTTAATTGTTTTGTCCGAGGGTGTTTCTTTATTACGTAATGTGAATGTTTATTGACTGGTATTCAATTATTTCATGTTTGTGCTCCTACCTGATGTTTCATATCTGTTTGATTTTCCTAGTTTCTCTACGTTGAGTGGAATTTTTTTTTTTTAAGCTGCCCTTTTCTGAGTTGGAACAGTTTGTCAGATGTTTCCATCCGAATTTCAATCTTTAGCTCCTTCAACTCTCTGTCTTTATTATTATTTATGTTTCTCCCATCCTTGGAAGATCTGAACAATCATTTTTGCTTCGTACTTCATTTCAGCTTTTATCTTCTTTCTTTTTTTTTTTTCTTGATCCTTGATTTATTTGTTATGTTTTAAACTCATTTTTGCCTTTCTTATATTAATTTTTGAAAATGTGATTAGATATAATGTCCCTTTCACCAAACTCTTTCTGCAGCTTAATATGGTTGATTTTTTCAATATAGCTTTTGACAAAATCTTTAAAAGGAAAGGATGTCTCATCTCCTTATTAACTTAAACTCATTGATTCCTTTCAATCCTACATGTGCACTGTGTGAACTTTATGGCTGTGGTGATACTCATTGAGTAAAATGTTCATCACTGCAGTTCAATGGATCTCAGCATTGCCAATCCTGTGGTGTTCTCTTAAAATGGGAGAGCGCATGTGTATTTTGTTTTTTTGCATGATTATTTAAATTGTCATTGTGACCATCGTGTTTAAAACATCATCTCACACAATTATATGTATATATGTTGTCAGCTAAATTCAGCTCATGTTCACAACAATATATGCTGACTATGACAGTACAGATTTTTATTATCAATATTTGAATGCTTTCACTACTGAATTTTCAATTGTTTTGTTACTTTTCTTTAGTTTGTGAGGGGCTAGCTCCTCTCTGTTGACTTTTTATTTTTCCCCTAATATTGAATTAATGAGCTTCATATGTGCATCAAGATGGTATGACTCATAACACAATTTTTTAGTGATTAAATGCTTTTCTTTTTTTTCCCCATGTATTTTTCAGCTTCTATGTGATACTGCCACATCAAAGACTGAATCTTTTCCCAAATTTCTGACTTCTTCTTTTCCCCTTCCCTCCCCATTTTCAAAATGAAATCAATAATGACAGACAATCAATCAAAATAAGATATTTGACAGTTACTAAATTCCTACTTTCGTCTTTGAACATGCTATCTCAGTATGTCAGGATGTAACACTGATATCTCAGAGGTCTGAAAAAGATGCTGGTACCCTTAATAGATTGTTCTAAAATATTGACTACTCAGACAATATGAGAGGGCTTCGGGAAAAAATATTTTGTGCTATTCTTGAGATCTGCAATGGTGATTTAGAGGGCAAGAACACATGACATGATACTAGAATTTCTTCATTTCCCCCCTGAGAAGCGCAGGTACAGGGCCCTGAATCTGCAAAGGGGATTGGGTAGAAAGATGTAAACTTTTCATTGCTAAGGTTGTGGGATTAAGTCTTTGCTTGCATGTAGGTGCCTAGTCCAAAACACTCATTGCGCTGCCTTCTGACATAATACCTTATTGAGCAGTAATTGTATTATCTATAGCTTGTTTCTGAGGATTGTTTCAGGCAGCTGCAAGTTAATTTGTCAGTAATCAGAACATTGCTTTTGTAGACCATATATAGTAGCTTTTGATATTCACTTTTTGTGTTCTCATGAAAAAATGAAAACGCCAGGTGTTACTTTTCCCATTAATATCTCCAAAGTCATCTTTCTGCTCTTCTTCACTTTATTAACGGAGTGTAGCATTTCCACTTAATCAGGTCTCAAGCCAGAAATTTTTTTAAGTTTCAACTTCTGCTAGTTCTGCAGTATAGTTCTGGCACAAGACAAAGCATTGTTGATTCAGTGCTCTTTTCTCAATTCTGGTTGGTCCAGCCACCACAGATTCATACAAGCATATCAGTCATGGTTGCAGAACTTAATAGCTGCCATACCAGATCTGATTAGATTGGTCTTCTTTGTTCCATGAAACACCGTCATGTTCATGTATCACAGAATTGGTTCTTCGGTTTC
Source organism: Onchidella celtica (assembly GCA_963931925.1). Lineage (NCBI taxonomy): Eukaryota > Metazoa > Mollusca > Gastropoda > Systellommatophora > Onchidiidae > Onchidella > Onchidella celtica. The sequence goes on from OZ007568.1 coordinate 69,241,473, forward strand.
AGAACATTTCCTCCATGAACTACTTTTTTTTTTTTTTTAATAGGGGGAGAGTGACAGTTGCATGTTAATCTTTAAACAGTATTGTGAAAAACAAATTTAAATCCATTCTTTCTTTAGATTCAAAGTTTCTCTCTTCAACAGCTTCACTACCGTCACTTAAAACATGAATGACATTTTATTCAAATAAATCTTGTAAACAGATCATCAGATATTGTCTAAGCTGACAGTTGTTCAAATACCATTTTATTCCCTCTGAGCTGTTCCCATGTGTCCTGCTTTGACCCCACCCTCTTTCCCCTCCTCAAATGTCCTGTTGTTTCACCCGCCCTTCACACTTTTCTGTCTGGTGTTAGGCAGGAAAGAAAGGACCCCTATGTGAGCAGTATCACAGAAGTTTTGCATAATGTGGCCGTGTGCTTCTCTCATCTAATCATCTGTAGATTCAAGGTCAACTTTGGCCAGATGGACGCGTGGTTCCAACCCCCAATGGGTTTCAGATACATCGGACATCTGCAGGTGATGGAGAGAGTGCGGGGCTTGACCCCCCCTGCCAGAAAATCTGACTGTGAGGTAAATCTAAAGGCACCAAATGAGCATAAGTATGAAAAAAAAAAGTCCTGGTGCTATATTGTAAGTTCTTATGAGAATGGAAGCAGCCTTTCGGTTTTTTGTTTGTTTTTTTTTTATATTCCCTTTTTATCGGCAAAATCCAAATTATTTAGCTAAGAAGATACCCTGTCCAAATATTCCAATGAAATATTCAATGAGGCTGCGGTGTAGATATCAACAGATGGTAGGAGGATTATCAAATAAAATGAGGAACTCATCATGATGACTTCAGATCTGTCAGTAGTTATTGTTCTCAGCACTGACCTATTGCATTCACCATAGAAGTAGTGTATGTAGTCACATGTATTAGTGACAGTTTTCAAATCACTTCAGGTATATAACATGTGTTCAAGTCTGATTTCTCCATAGTATATAATATTGGTGGTGTTTTTTTCCCTTTTTTTTTTAAATTTACATGTCTCTGTGTATATCGGGTAATCATATTACTTCAAAATAATTAATTATTATAATTCTTGAGAATATTTCAGATTAAATATAGGCCAAGAGCCCTATTTTGTTACATTCATAAGGGAGACAATGTTTCGCAAGTCTTGGTAGGATGGGTCAAACTTCAATCCTAGTGTAAACTGAAATTAGTTTCCAAATCCCTATGTATTCCATCAAATAGTGGCATACTTTTGTGAGTGCATGGTAAGCAGTCAGTGAAGCCCCTGTAAAGTTAGCTTTTGTAGCAGTGAACTTAAATCTCCTTACTCTTGAAAATCACATTGCTGTTACTTTAGCATGATATAGGTTCTTGGACAGTAAATTATGCATTTCAATCCAGGAATTGTTCCGGCTGTTTGTAAATGTTCATGTATCAGTTTATCATGCCAAAGTCTGTTGTGTTAAATTTGGAAGCCCAATCAAATAAAAGTTCAACTCACAATAGATTTCTGTAATTGGAAATCTAATTTTGAGAGAAGAGGTTATATACATCAAATGAGACATATCAAATTGATGTGTTCAAAATATTGTTGCAAACACAAGCCGCTTCAAATTTTGTTTTAAAAAAAGCAAAAATAAAAATTTTTCTCAGTTGAAACATGCAGATCTAACTGTGTGAAAAGTAGAAAATTAGGCCTGATTTTGTTTTATTTATTTTGTAATTTTATCTTATATCCATGTATCAGTTTGTTGTTTTTTTTCTCTGTTCTCTACTGCCAAAGACAAACCAGCCCCTCCCCATTATTATGATTGATTGTGGTTTTTCAGGTGTGGTTCCAATTCTTATCATCTTCTTTAAAAAATGGCCTATTTTGCAAGACATATTCCTGCACTACTATAAGTTTTCTTTTGGTACACTTAACTGTTCACAGTTATTATTTTTGGACTATTGAGAGCACATGATTGCCTGGTTAAATTAGGAATTATATTCAAGTCAGCATTTAGGACATTTTTTTATAGGTTTTTCTTTAATTCATTTATATTTATTTTCGTATTGTTTATTTTAGAGATGTGCATATTTTTAGATCTTCGTATTGCTACTTTTTATCAGTAGAAAACAAGGGGGATGTGTTTTGTTTGTTGCTTCATGTGTTGTGTCTTGTGTTTATTTCTTTGTTTCTGTATGTCTATCTTTACCTGTCTTTGTCTCATCAAGTCATCACAGTATGTGGGGGTCCTGGGTTCTTGTGTGGAAGTTTCCCTACCCTAGCAGTCGTTTTGTCTTGTAGTCTAACTTAGGGCCACTGGGACAAAATGTGATAAACCACCTCCTAAATTGGTTCAAACTCTTCAGACTCTTTGCTGTCTTTGATGCATCATAGCTTTTACGATTGCCACTGTTCTCTATGCCAATATTTCTTTCCTGATAGACATGTTCAAACATTGGGACTTTGTCGTGCATTTTATATGTATAATAGAAATACATAGCATTTATAGAGTGCTTGATCTCATTAAGAACCAGGCTGTAAGTGCTTTACAGTATTTATTTCATTCCCATACTCAACAGACTCAGACACGCACACATCCAGATAAATTTAACAAATGAAACAAAAAAGCAATTATTGATATTCAGAATTAAGAAGATGTCTCTTTGGCTACTATTTAAAAACTATAAAATTTCCAATCTTTCTCAAGGACTGAAACAGAATGCCAAATCTGAGGCGCTGGAAATGAAAGTGATTTTCCTTCACTCTCGATGCCAAATGAAATGGCATGAGGCGCTTTGTTTCACAGTGATGGAAAGTTTTGTATTCTGGCCTCTTCAGTTTGATCATTCTCTTCTCTACTTTTTATAGAATTCACTTAATGTGGCTGATGATTTATTCCGGGTGTTTAGTGCACATTTAGTTGTCCATTTCTGGACAATAAATCTCAATACATAAGAAAAAAAATGTTAATTTATGAAAACAGGAACTTCATAAGTTACCTTTGCGAAGAGTCTCCCATTGAAGATGCACTTTGTTGTCAAAATACAAAAACATTACAGTACCTTTTATTTTCTGAGCTCAGCCCTATTAAGTTGTATTCTTCATAGAACTTTGGTATGTTGTAAACGTTATGCGAGACAGTTTTGTTACTGTTGTGGCAATGAATCTGCAATAACACGGAAATGTTTTCCATGTCTCTTAGCTTTTGTTTGGAATATCTGCATAAAGTAATTGGAACATCTCCTTGGCATTACTGTAATAGCTTTTCTTGATAATCAAGACAATGTAGAGACTGCCCTCATTCACAGATTTACTTTTCTTTCAACCTTTGTGCCTTCTTCCAGGATATTGGCATTTTATTGTACTTAATATCCATCCTGACAATCCCACTGCCCATATCCTTAGCGGAGTTTTCATGTACAGGTGATATTTCGCATATGCACTGAAGAAAATTGTTTGTAGAATCCCTGAGGATAGAAGAGATAGGTGGATAATATACATGCCGATCACAGTATGAATTTCGGTCAGTTGATGTATTTAGAACTGTCGACTAAATAGGCTTTCTCTATTGTAACTGAATACTTCAGCTTATTATGGTTATTTATAGAAAATCTTTGATATTCATCAAATGCTGTTGAGTCCTTTAAACTGCAACACTGTTTTCACTGTGCACAGACAGTATCATATAAAGCTTAGCTTTTTTGCTGCGTGAGATAACTTCAGTTAGATATTATGCGGAAGATTTTCAATGAGCTTTTTCTTGCATGTGCTTTAACCAGCCTGTGGTTTGGGACATAGTGTTCATGGACAGATCTTTGCACTACATTTGACAAATACAGATTCCTTGCTTGTACTTTTTAATAGATATTTTCAAAGGCCAACGGCCGCTTTCCCTTTTCACCTATTTCATTTATAAATGAGTTGATGTTGGCATATAAAATACATATGGCTCAATACCAGAACTTTATGATTCGTGTTTACTCACTGATAGACTTATCACGAAGTTTTTCTGTCACCCCTGGCTATTTCCACGTGAGCCTTGCTTAAAATATACTCAGATGAGCTGTCTCTTTACTGACCGAAGTGGCATTTTTGTGGAGTTAAAACAGTTGTCCATAAGATACACTGATATAGTGAAAGTTATCCCTTGTTTCATAGTTAGAATCCTCTGCATTTGTTTTCCATCATATACCTCTGTCATAGTTTTGTTGCTTTGAATCAGATTCTTATAAATGTACTTTTTGTGAAACAAAACAAAATAAAACAAAAAAAAACATTGCATGCTCACAAATGCTCAAAATGATATACTGTATATATTTTACCAGGAACAGAAAAAAAAAATGAGGGGAAACAGTTTCTGATTGTACTTTTATGTAATTGGCACTTATTTGTTGCAGAAAATGCTGCATGCAATTCAGTGTTTTGCCTTTCATCTGTTCTTGAATTATTGAAGAACTGGGAACTGAATCTTTGATGGTTCTTTTGTCTTGAGCTTCAAGGAATGTCTGTGATCAACTTCTGTGCTTATCTCTCTTTGTTTTGTGTCTGGCTAAGTGTGTGTTTGGTCTGTGGTGAGCTGTACAGCAGTTTTAGTGGCGGCATCATGCCATGTGAATATTTAAAGGGCATTGGACAATTGCATCACAACTCTTTTCTTCTGTTTGTTCAATTAGCAACTCTTCGGATCAGCTTGTTTCTCTATTATTTGCTGTGCTTCAGCAAGAATAGCTTTCTTACATTATCTTGTAATAATTCATCTCATTCCTTGCCTGTTGTCTGGTGTGATAGACTGTTCATTAACACAAATTATTGGTTGATTAACAAGTTCCATGCATTGACATGCTACTACAAGTGTCTTTTTTTTTCTTTTACATATGTTAAACATAGTAGTTTTGTTTTGGTGTTCTGCAGAAGTGTTTGAATGCATCAATATGTACCGACAATCCTACCCATATTTAAAAAACTTATTATCATGTAGAAATATTGGTTTCATTATTATGATGAAAGAGGATAGAAACATTCACCAAATGCCTGTGCAGGTAGTATGATGCCACGGGCACCTGTGAAATCGAACATATCACAATCATCATTTTTAAGAGCTTTCTGCTACAGAACAACAGACGGCCCAATGCCTTAGCAAATAAATAGATTTTTAGTTTTACACTGGCTGAAGTGAAGCAACATAGTAATCTGCAACAAGACTGCACTTGACAAGAGTTTGATTTGACAGAACTTCCCAACCATGAAAGAAGTGTTTAATCCCAATGCTGGCATTTCATGTCATATCATGCCAACAGTCAACTGAGTGTAAAACTGAGAAGAGTCATTCTTAAAAACATCATCATCATTACTTTCAGTTGTGAGACAATAAATAACTGAGTGCCATTATCCTGTGCCGTCACTGGTGCATTGTGTATATATTTTCAAGGAGAGAGGTGGTTTTATGTGTGTCCCCAGCCAGCAGTTTTTGCCACTTCTTTGCCCTGCATCCCGTATGACGTTCATATTATGGCCCTTTAATAATATCAAGACCAACAGTATTTGTTTATTCTGGTCAGACAGAAATATGCATTAAATAGGTCAACTTATAAATTGCCAGGAACATGTTTCAAAACTAGTATAGCCTCCAACCTCTTTTACTTTGTTTTTTTTATGGGGGAGGGTTATTTATATGCGATTTTAAGTTCCTCAGTGTAACTTCATTTAACTAGAAATCAGTTCCTTTATTCATCTTCGTGGGCTTGATATCTAAAGAATTACCAATTCAGGTGCCCTCTTTTTTCTTTTTCCTTTTTTCCTTCCTCTAGTGTAAACTTCAATTGGATTCTTGTTCCCATGCAGCACGGCCCATTTTGTGTCATTAGAATAAATAGTTGGAAAATTCCAGACTATTCTATTTCCTCCATTGTGAACAGGCTGGTGGTGATGGGTTGACATCTATTCTGTCCATAATGTTGCATGCCCTATTGTAAACTACTGACATTTTTCCAGTTTGCTTGCAATTTAAGAAACAAATGACCCTAAAAGTTACTGCCTGAGGATGTGCTCAAAAAAAGCATTATAGGAGAACTTTTTTCAGTATTGCCCAAATCACTTATCATTCAAAGAGTATTGCCCAAATCACCCATCAGTCGCAAATGAGAACTGATATTCTAGAAAAGTAGTGGTTTAGTGTTTACATTTCTTATTTTGGTGATGTGCATGTGTAAACACTAACAATTATGAAGCATATATACACACAAAATAACAACATTTAACGAAAGCATTTTCTACGACTATGGCTCCATTTAATTCTGTTGATTTGCAATACATTTCTGGTTTTTCACTCTGACACATATTCTATCCAGCACAACAGCTTTTTTAAACTACAAGAAAATATGTTCAAGAATGTCTATAATCTTTGGCTTTGTCTGTATTCTTTTGTAATTCCAGTTTTATTATCAGAAACATGACAGTAGGACCTTTTTTTTTTTTTTTTTCATCTCAGGAAGAAATAATCTGTCAAAGAGAGTAAAGAGATTCTTACAACCCATCCCCTAATACTTTTTGTTTTTTGGTTCATAGCTTCATTTATTTCCCTACATCATTTCACATCCAAGCATAATTTTTCTTTCTTCTTGTCTTAGTCAGTTACAGTCAGGTCACCTTGTTGTCTGTTTTGTGTTTCATGTCTCATTTACCTGCACAAAGTTACCTAATCCCAATTATTTCCTGACCTCTTCAAAGAAAATCTGGAAACTTGAATATAGAAGCATTTTGTTAAGTGTTATGATAATTATGTGTAGTTGATCTCGTTAACACCTGTATTAATCAAGATCGTTGACATTTTTCTATGGCGGCAGAAAGATTATTATCAGCCTCTTCGTATATTATTTTTATTTCTAACTTCTCTTCTGCTTTACCCTCCTTTGCCACTATTCATTTAGTTTACAACTTTCATACTTCAGACAAGTGGAGGCTGGGTCATACTTTTTATTTATTTGAACTTTCAACAGTTTTGAAAACCTTCCTTTCTTCTTTTTATTAACTAATTGGGGGAACACCACCATATCTATTATGTGGTTTACAACCTCGAGTAAATCTCACATGTAGTTAAGAAAAAACTAGCATTTCCTATGTAATTTTTCTTAAAATGTCTGAAACCTGCACATCACAAGACACACATGTCATATTCTTGCAACTTTGCCAGCAGTGTTTGCAGTTTCATATTTTTTATGTATCAAAGCCAGTATGGAATGTTTGTGACAGTCACAGAATAGATTAATAGAAGGAACATGATATATAGAACTCGCTAGGTTATGAGTGTCTCACAATTATAACATCATAAGGAATAATGAAGATTAGATGCCTTTGTCGGGGTTTCTTAAAGTGTAAGAATGCACAGCATTTTTTTGGTTTTGTTTTTTTACTACCAGTTGTACTTAGAGTGAAAGCCAAACACCCTTTGTCAAGGAATTTGTCACCCATCAAGAAAACTGCCCTTTCATCATCAGGCTAGAAGCATGATTGTCATATCTCCAGATACAACATACATTACCTTATCCATCAGTACCAAATGACCCATGCTGTACACATATAGTTTTCTACCATCAGTTGATAATGTTAACATTAATATTTACACCAAACAAATGCTGTGTTGGTTAAAGGAAAGGTGAATGTGAAAATTCCATCAGGAATTTTGTTACAGACATACTTACATATGATTAGTGTAAACACTGACAATGATATGGATAGAGCATGGATTTAAGCTTTCTGTTGTTATGTTAAGTCATGTGTAGCCAGTGTGTTGTATGTGGTCATTGAAAAGAAGGAAATGAATTGGAAACGGACATGTACTGTCACTTGAATTTGACGTGCATGTTTTTGGCAGCATCTTCTTCTTCAGCTCTTTTATCATTTAATTTTTTCTTTTCAGTCTTCTGTTTCATAAAACTCATGAATTCTTGCCTTCTGACTCCGGCAATGTCCCTTATTTCACAAAAGTTAACTTTTTTTTTTATACTGTCCTGTCTCAACCGCCATCACTTCATTTTCTGAGGCTTTTCTACATAATGAACAGATTCTGAGCCTGCTACCATGTTAAGCTTGCATCTTGAAAGTGAATTTTTACAAAGAACAGACACAGAAAAACAAGACAATCTTTAATAGAATATTTTAGTGTTTCTCAGGAATTTTTGGAATGACTGGTGTTTTTTAGTACTTGTGAAATACCAAATTCATGTGCACTTCCTGAGAAGTTATTTATCAGATAGTATCAGTTGTAATTTCTTTCCTGAAAATTCATGTAGAAATTTGTGCAACAAGCCAAGATTATCATTGTCATTCATTGTCTCTTTAAGTTTCAATTCTTTGTTTGCACGAAAAGCATCCTGTTTTCCCATTCTGATCCCAAATATTTTCTGAGTCAAATAGTCATATTCCAGCTATAGGTTTGGGCTTTGGGTTTTATGCCGTTGTTGTTTCTTGATAACTGTTTGTCTTGTTTACTTCTCTTTGTGTATGCAGCATTAGGTCATCTTTATGAAGTTCATCAAATATAGATTCGATCCGTTATATATCACTGTCCTATGTTTATGATTCAGCATCGTAGCTGTTAACGCTGCTGTCTTGGTTCAGATATTATGAAAAAAACTTGATGGACACTCGTGCATGTCATGAATTTCTGATATATTTTTAAAAATTGAGATTTTTTTTTCTTTTTGTGTCGCGTGTTCTGTATTTAGCCTTTGTTGTCCCATCCCTTGTGTAAGCTTGCACTCCTTAGTCTTAAGTATTGCCTTGAGCGATCTGTTCTCTATAATGTAAAAAACAATGTATTGTTGCTACTACTTATTTCCTCCTTTGAACACATCACAGATACCACTGATACAAAGTTTATAACCATTGTTTGATTCTGTCTTCCAACTAGATGATCATGATAGTGGGACTTCCCGGAGCTGGGAAAACCACATGGGCCATCAACATGCAGAAGAACCATCCTGAGAAGAGGTACAACATCATTGGTACTGATACCCTCATTGACAAGATGAGAGTCATGGGTCTGCCCAGGAAGCGTAACTATGCAGGACGATGGGACGTCCTAATTGAGAAAGCAACCAAATGCCTCAACAAACTGTTTACCATGGGTGAGACAAATTAATATTCTTTTGTTCCTGATTACAAATTAGGACTACAAAGGAAAAACGTCAGTTGCCACAAAATGAAGGTTTGGAGAAATTCACATTTTAAAGATTGAAAAGAGGATGCCTTATCTACATTTGCTCCTACTGCTGGGCAGTGGTTCTTTTTTACTTAACTGTTATGAGAGGAACAGAGTAAAAGATATTAACAAAGAGTTGGGGGAGGTAACTATAAAAGCCACATTTTGTGACAACTGACATTCTTCCCCTGCAGTCCTCAAATAGATACATGACCTTGTTTGTCCCTACTTTTGTAGAACATTGCAGACTTCCCCCTGAGCATGGTCAGCAGAACATATCAACAGTGATTTGTGTAGAGTTATGAGAGTGCAAGTGTGATGAGAGAGGGAGTGAATAGTATTGATCTCACGTCTCAGTTTGTGTCCTGTTCATGCAGTGTGATGTCCTCAGCACTGTTGTACTTTTTTGTTTATGCTGGACAGAGGTGAATTTCTCATCTGAGATAAGATAGTGATTCTTATTTTCTGTCATACTCATGCTCAGTCTCCCTGACATTCATTCATACTCTTTCTACTTTCCCCAAACCTATATACAGAATGATATCTTCTAATTCCAAGGGTATTCCTTGTCTCGAGATTCACTCAAACAAAGGATGATGAAATTTTTACTCAGATTTAAGATTCTTAGAAATGGTTACAAATAGTAAAAACAACAGTCCTATGAAAAAACCTAACAAAAGTCAAGCATAGATATCTTTTTTTTTTTTTTTTTTGCAACTGCATGTAAAAGAAAATGAAACTTAACCTGGAAGTTGTCATAATTATTGTTGGAATTGTTGGACTGGACAGAGAATGAGAACCTGAAATGATATGGGTTTGATTTCAGCAAATCTATTTAAGTCTGTGTCCACAGAGTCACTCATTGATTTATCCCTCTTAATCGGCAACTTGTTTCGATCTGCACAATATCATGATCATACGATAACAGAGCTAGATGATGGCATGTAAGCAACAAAGACTCCGTGACCACATGACCAGAAATTCTGAAATTTTGTGTAACGCCTCATTTTTTGAAGATAAATTATGTGGACACATCCATTATATATATAATATAAAATTCAGTCTTATTTAGTATATAATAAATCTACATTTTTTTTTTTAAAAGATGCATTTCCATGAAATTGAAAAGTATGATCAGGTATTTTTGTTCTTTGCCTCTCTTGACGGTGTCAGGTTATAGAGGCTGCATGTGTAGGTGGAACTGATATGTCATGTGACGATCGATTACCGTCTTTGTAAACCCCACTGGCTTGGCCAGAAGCAATGATTATTGCACCGTCAACTTCACAATAAAGCTTGTATTTATAATGCTCATGATTTTTGTTATATATATTGCATTTTTTCAAGACAGCAGATTTTGTAGTTAAGCAGTATTTACAAGGGAGAATGATGGTGTTTCTAAAGAGTGTAGAGAACGAGTGAAAGAAAGTAATTGCGATTCTTAGTTCTCATCGGCGAGCATCCCCTGAGCAACATAAACTAATAAAAATCAATCAGAAACAGCCATTTAGACATAACAAACCACTGTATTAATTCAAATGTTTCTGCATTTTAACTCACTTGAGACTGGGGTTTTTTTTTTGGTCAACATGCGCTGGAGACTGGGTTTTTTTTTGGGGGTATTTTAAAAATTCATAAAAACTCACCTAATTAAGATATTGTAATGAAATTTGAACACAAATAAGTTCAACTAATGCACAATACACTTTAAAAATTTCAATGTTTTATCTATTGTGGTTTTGATTTTATAAATTTTTGAAAATCATGTCAATTTTTGTTTTCTAGGAAATTGAGTGCGCCTGAGGCATGTACTCAGGGTTTAGATCATCACTCAGATTAAATCTGAAAAATTATCATCAAAAACTTCAAAAATATTGGTCTCTTTTCTCTTGCATTTAGGGGACAATATTCTGTTTACAATAGCCAGCACAATATTTTTAGTTATTGCAGTTACTTACCTTGGTTAATCCATAGATCCAAAACTATACCTCCTACTTCTGCCAAACTCGGTACGAAACGAATGGCTCTACATGCGTTAGAGAGGCGTCATGCAGGACTTGCGTGCGTAGCATAGGCAGTATCGATTGAAAAAGTTGATCACGCAAGGGGTGCGTGATCCATCCACAGCGGAAACAGACTGTCACGCAACTGTTGCGTGATCCGTCTCAAGTGAGTTAAGAAAATCTTAGCCATGACCATTAATTTGTCAGTAACATCATTTAACTTCTTCGCTATGCTGTGGTGTATGTCCAAAAATCAATAGTGTAAGTTAGTGCGCTGTTGATGTACACCATGCATCCTACAAGAAACCATGTAGCCTGTAAAAAACCTGCAGCATTTCAACAAAAAATTTTTTTTTTTTATTGTCCGGCATTGAAAAAAATGTAGCAGTGAAGGGGTTAATTGTCAGTGTTTGTATAGCACATTTACCTGCAGTTTCTGTTTCAAATGTCACTTTTAACAGCTGCTAAACGGCGGAGGAACTACATACTAGACCAGACCAATGTGTACGGATCAGCTCGCAGGAGAAAAATGAAGAACTTTACAGGATTCTTCCGAATCGCTGCAGTGATACAGTCTGATGATGCAGAGCTGGAGCGGAGATCCAAGAAAAGAACTCAGGAAGATGGTGAGTAGTCACGCTTCAGTTCTGGACTTCTTGACAGTTATTCATGCATGATGGAACACCATAATTATCAGTACAGTATTCTTGCTAGAAACAAGTAGTCAGCAGTAAAAAAAATAATTATCAACTAATACAGGCAGCGCCCGTGCAGATGCGGGGCTCTCTTGTAGAAGAGGGACAGCAGAGAATACATCTGACGTGATACTGCGTGTCGTAAGAGGCGACTAAAGGTGCAAAGGTCCTGGTCTCCCGAGAAGAGCCAGTTGGCGGTGGGCCAACTACCCACCCTGTAAAAATAAACCAGTTACAGAAACACAAGCAAATACTTCAAATCAGTCTTTTATCTTGGGAGAAGGGGGAGCATCTACACCTGTAGATTCAATGAAGGACAATGGACAAAGCCGAAAGGACGCCACTGGCCCGACTGCTCCTTCATCAAGCAAGTCACTCCGGATTGCGTCGTGGAATGTCCGCTCCATGTATGAAGCAGGAAAGAGTGCCCAGGTTACAATGGAGATGAGGCGATACAGACTGCACATACTTGGAGTTAGCGAGACCCGCTGGATACAGTCCGGACTGAAACAACTTAATACTGGGGAAAAGATTTTGTATTCTGGAAGGGAGGACAAAAAGCATACAGAAGGAGTAGCGATCATCTTGAGCAAGCACGCCCAGAGGTCACTGAGGGGATGGGAACCCTATGGAAGGAGAATTATATTGGCATCATTTACTACTAAGAACAAGAACATCAACATGAACATTGTGCAGATATACGCCCCAACAAATGAAGCAACCGATGAGGACAAGGACGACTTCTACAACCAGCTTCAGGAAATAGTTGACACATTGCCAAGAAAAGATGTGAACATTATAATGGGAGACGCCAATGCCAAGATAGGACAGGACAATACAGGGTATGAGGACATTATGGGGTGCAATGGTTTAGGACAAATGAATGAGAATGGAGAGCGGTTTGCAAGTTTCTGCGCATTTAACAGCTATGTGATTGGAGGTTCAGTATTCCCACACAAGAGGATCCATAAGGCCACTTGGATTTCACCGGATGGAGTAACTGAAAATCAGATTGACCACTTTTGCATCACCCGACGATTCAGACGCTCACTAGAGGATGTCATAGTACAGAGAGGAGCAGATGTTGGATCTGACCATCACATGCTGCTGGCAAGACTCAAACTCCGCCTCAAGAAACAAGGTACCAGAGCAGGAACAAAGAGGAGAAAGTTTCAAGTGAGCCTTCTGGATGGAGACAAGAAGGAAGAGTTCCAGCTGACACTGAGGAATAGATTCAAACCCCTTGTTGACCTCGAAGAGACAGTAGATTTGGAGACTCACTGGGCTAAGGTAAAAGGAGTATTTACATCGACATGTCAGGATGTTATTGGGGAAAAGAAAGTGGAACACAAGGAATGGATCAGTCAAAAATCACTGGACTTGATAAGGATAAGAAGAGACCTAAAAGAACGGGTAAATGCAAGTCGTACAAGAAGCTCAAGAGTTGGTAACCAGGAAGAGTACCGAGCATCAGCTAAAGAGGTCAAAAAATCAATTAAAAAAGACAAAGAGGAGTTCATAGGAATGTTAGCAGAGAAAGCAGAGAAGGCAGCAACAGGAGGACACATGAGGATCCTCTACCAGACTACAAAGACTCTTGCTGGAAAATATGGAAAACCTGAAGTTCCTGTCAAGGATTACAACAGGAAGGCTATTTTTGGAAAGGAAGCTCAGGCAAAAAGATGGATAGAACATTTTAACAGCCTCTTGAACAGACCTCCACCAAGCAACCCACCCGACATTCTACCCGCAAGAAATGATTTACCGATCAGTTGCGACCCTCCGACTAAAGCAGAGATTAATGATGCCATAAAGCAGTTAAATCGAGGCAAGGCAGCTGGACCAGACCAGATCCCACCAGAGGCGCTGAAGGCAGATGCTGTTGGGGCTGCAGAGGGTCTGCACTCACTATTCTCGAGGATTTGGATCGGAGGCAAGTTTCCAAAGGACTGGAAGGAAGGACACCTCGTGAAGCTCCCAAAAAAAGGGGACCTCAGCAATTGTAGTAACTACAGAGGAATCACACTTCTCTCCATCCCAGGAAAGGTTTTCAATCGGATTATTCTCAAGCGAATACAGAATGCAACAGACCAAAAACTTCGTGAGGAGCAAGCTGGTTTCAGGAGTAATCGATCAACCACCGACCAGATCGCCACGCTGAGAATCATAGTAGAGCAGTCGCTAGAATGGAACTCCCAACTGATAGTGAACTTCCTTGACTACGAGAAGGCCTTTGATAGCATCGATAGAGAAACACTGTGGAGAATATTGAGACATTATGGAATCCCAGAGAAGATGGTGAATCTTATCAAGAGCATGTACGAGGGGACAAGTTGCAGAGTCGTACATGATGGTGAGCTTACTGACAGCTTTGATATCAAGACTGGTGTTAGGCAGGGTTGTTTGCTGTCCCCATTTCTGTTTATCCTGGTGATTGATTGGCTTATGAAAGAAACCACCAGTGGAGGAAGAAATGGCATACAATGGACCCCATGGACACAGCTGGACGATCTAGATTTTGCAGATGACTTGGCACTATTGTCGCACACACACGACCAGATGCAAGCAAAGACTACAGCTCTAAACAAAATTTCAGAATCTATTGGATTGAGGATACATCCCGCGAAGTCGAAGGTCCTAAAAATTGTTGCACCCCTTAGCGAACAAGTCACAGTAGGAGATCAACCACTGGAAGATGTAGAGTCCTTCTGCTATCTTGGTAGTATCATTGACAATAAGGGAGGAACAGAGGCAGAAGTCAAAGCACGAATTGGAAAGGCACAGGCAGCTTTCACATCCTTAAGCAAGATTTGGAGAACCAAGGATATATCTCTAAAAACAAAGCTGAGGATATTCAACTCGAATGTGAAGTCAGTCCTGTTGTATGGATGTGAGACTTGGAATGCGTCCCAGGCCTGCATAAAGAGAATCCAAGTTTTCATCAACAGATGTTTGAGGAAGCTACTTAAGATCAGATGGACAGACAAGGTCAGCAATGAAATTGTATGGAAAAGAACAAGACAGAACCCAGTCAGAGAGGAAATTGGTAGGAGGCGATGGAGATGGATTGGCCACACTCTCAGGAGGCCAGGAAACAGCATCACGAAGAAGGTATTGGACTGGAATCCCCAGGGCAAGAGATCAAGAGGAAGGCCGCGCGGAACGTGGAGAAGAGCCAGAGAAAATGATGTGCAACGAAGCGGAAAGACTTGGAATAATGTAAAGAGGCTGGCCCATGATAGAGAGGGATGGAAGGTGTTTGTTGGTGGCCTATACCCTGATCCAGGGTGAGAAAGGCAATGATGATGATGATGAATACAGGCAGGCCTGATTGGGATGGCCCTCATTCATATATTAGTTATTTGTTTAAAAACACATTCTTCACACTTGTGAGCTGGTATTCCTTTTTGTTTATTGTCGACTTAGATCAATAGTCTATTTTTTATAGAATTTTTATTATTTTACAGTGTGCCTGTGAGCTAAGTTGTTGATTGTAGGGTTATGAGGTTGATGTGGCCTTGTTAGGCTTCAATGGTGACAGCAAAATATGAAAAAAATATATAAAGAGATGATTTGGCATTCACTGGGATAAACAGTATTTCCAATTAGAATTAAATGGACAGGAACCTACCCAAAGCACTTCCATTTCTATGAAATAGTAATCGGGATAGCACAGTTTGATAAAAAATCCTGAATGAGTGTTTTAGCTTTATAGCCCAAATATTCTCTGCTCTCAAAATTATGGCTGTGGTTACTTGTACTTACAGTCCCCAACCATTTTTCACTAGGGAGACGTACATGTATTTACCTATCCCCAACCCTGTCCTCATCCTCAACTCTAAATTTTATCGAATCCTTAACCCTGCCCCTTACTCTTTTGACCAAAACACAGGAGGAAAGCAAAAAGAAAATCTGAAAGAATAATTAATTAAGGCTTTTGTTGGAGTATTTCGGGAGGAGATCTCTAGCTCTGGAGTCACAAAAGACTTTAAAAACATGTACCCCTAGCACTTAAAACTTGGGGACCGTACGTACAAGTAACAACAGTCCAAAATTATTCTCCTACAGCATTTCCCATCAGTATAATTTTAACATGCAATGGCTGTCAAACATGATAATGTTTGCTATTGAATCATTACATCTGACATGTTCAAGCATTTTTTTTTCAAAACTTATTTTGGTACTGCCATCAACTCACGAGGTGTGCCAACCTCTCATTCGTTTTGTTCTTCCCCAGGCAAAGTAGTGCCCGAGTCAGCAGTATTGGAGATGAAGGCCAATTTTTCCCTCCCTGAGGATAGAGATAATCTGTTTGACAGGATTGACTTCATAGAACTTCAGAGAGATGTTGTTCAGCAGCTAGTGAGGGGGTAAGTGCCAATTCTTCTTTCAACATTTTTCTCTCCATTATCATCAATTAACCCTTTGATGAGGCAGAAATCTGCAAACGAATCAATGATAACACATTGTAAGATCAAGCCCAACAATATTTCTGATGCAGCAATGGCCCTCAGATAAGTGCATGGCGTGCATTTTGTTTTTCTTTGATAGATGCTATTTTGAACTGATGGGGCTTCAGAGAATTAATTCTTCAAACAGAACCATTTGTAGAGCCAGTAAAGTGGCAGGAATAAAATGTTCATTTTCTGAGATATTATCAGCAATGTCATACCCATTTGCCTGGCTTTTGCCTCACAGATCAGATGTCAGCATATCATGTATAATACTTTAGCTATTCTACTTTTTATTTATTTTCAGTTATAACCAAGAGGGGAAAACAAAACCCCGTCAAGATGGTTCTCAAAATAGATTCGATGGCAACAAGAAACAAGGGGTAAGAAAGTATCCATAGGGAAAAAAAGCGTCTGTGAACTTTTTATGTGAATTGCTCATTTGTTTTCAGGTTAACTGGATCAGTAGGTATTGTATAGTAGTAAACTTTTTTTTTTTTTACTTGTAAATCGATTTTAGGAAGATAGGCATCAAGATGGCAAATTTTACCTTTCATTTTTAATGAAGTACATAAATTTTCTTGTAGATGTTGTGGTCTGATGGATTTTGTCCTTTGCAGAAGGAGATGCTGTCATTTTTTGTGAAAATTGGCATAAGATGGTTTAAATATCGAATTTAACAGGACTTTATCCTATCTCATCTTGGGAAAACACTCCCAACTTTTGTTGATCTCTTAAGAAACCAAATTTTGTATACATAAATTTGACATTCAAAAGCTAGACCCCATGTGCAAAACACTCGCTTGGAAATTTCAGGGATATGCCTTTGATAAGCCTTATAAATTTGCCGTTATCAATCTGTCTAGTCATATAAGAGACAAAGTCACATCAAATATAGTGTAGTGAAGTTAAGGCATAAACAAAATGTTGTATGTTGCAAAGCCTTGCATAAGAAATTATATAGGAATGATACAATAAAACACAAAGGAAAAGGAAAGACAAATCAAGCTTTAGAATATGTCGCGCAGTACCAATTTTTCATCGCAGAACACATTTGAAAACATCACAAAGTCATTGTGAATAGGATAAGTATTTATTACAGTATTGTTTGTATTACAGGATCAGAGGCAACAGCATTTTGGTGGTTATGGATCTCAAAGCTTTGGCAGATCTAGTTCCTATGATAAATCCAATGACTCAATGGGTAAACGAGATCACTGGTATCCAGATCAAGATGAGCCTGCGTCTAAGCGCAACAAAACAGATCCTGGAAGCGCCCTTGATCTCTTAAAGCAGCAGTATGATGAAGATGAACGCCAGCCAACAGTTCAACAGGTGCCTTTAGGTGCACATCCAGCATGGACAGATCCTACCAAAGTCAAAGAGGAGGTTACTGCAGGGATTTCCCCAACCACCCAGTGGCCTCCTGTTTCACTGCCTCCAGGTTATCCTCAGGGCTTAGTTCCATCTGCTGCCCATGCTGCAGCATTCCAGCCAGGATTACTGGGAGCACCTCCAGGCTTACACCATGGTGTCCAGCTAGCTTTCCTACCTCCTGGTATGCCTCCACCACCTCCCTCAGAGCTAGCAGGCATGGGATTAACTGCCAAGGCACCAGGACAAGAATCAGCCGGCCATCCTTCTGCCCATCCTGCTGCACAAGCCCATGCCCAGCTTGCACAGGCCCAGGCCCAGGCCCAGGCCCAGGCCGTGGCTGCTGCAGCTCATGGACAATTGTTAGTAGATCCAGCAAAGCTACAGGCAGGAAGTCCATTTGCATTGGTGAGTCAAGCCACAGGTCAGAGCCTGTATGGTGCTGCTCCACCAGGATATGAAGCATTGGTAGGTCAGGACTCAAGTCGTCAGGTGTGGCAGAAAGCTGCCGAGCAGGCTCAAGCTGCTCAGTTACAAGCGGCTGCTGCAGCAGCTCAGCAACAACAACAACAGCAGCAGCAGCAGGCTAGTAGCTGGCAGCAAGGACAAGAAGAGGCTCTTCAGAAATCTCAGTCAAAACCATGGCAGCAAGACAAATCTTCTAGTTCATGGCAGTCAGATTGGCAGAGTCAGCGAGATGGCAGGGATAGCGACAAGAGAGGAGGAGGAGGAAGCCGAGACTCATCTTACAGCAGGATTGACTCAAGAGATAGAGACAGGGATCGTGACAGAGAAAGGGACAGAGACCGGGACCGTGACAGAAACCGAGATAGAGATTATGGAGGCTATAACAGGAATAGGAATAATGAGCGAGGAGGATATGGTGGCAGTGACCGTCGGGATGGGGGATATGGCAGGGATTCATCATGGGGCAATCAGGGCTATGGCTCATCTTCAGACAGAGATTATGGGTCAGATTCTGGGAAATCTGACAGACAGCGCCGCCGTAAGTCCAAGTGGGACCAGCCAGGAGATGAAGATGGTCCACCGTCCGATCAGATAAAGCAAGAACCGGATGCAGTGAGATTTGGAGGTGGTCAATCTCAGTCAGTACAAAGCTTGTTCAATCAGCCCCCACCCGGTTTTCCAGGGCCCCCATCCCTCACCTCTCCCCAAACACAAGGAAGCCGTACCTCATTGTCTGCATCCTCTAGTGCCCAAGGCAACAAATCTGCACCATTTGAGGTGAACTTCTCCCGACCTCCCCCACCATTACTGGGCAACCTGAAATCTGAATTCCCTCCATCTTCCAGTAGTAGTAATACTCCTGACATCAAAATACCCCCAAGCAATAGTGGCGATGGCTTGCTAGGACAAGGTCCAGGACCAAGGCCACTGATCCCAGGCCTTCAGGGAAATTCGTCCAGCCAGTTCCGGCCAAGAGGATCATTCTCAGGTCCTCCTCCATTCAGGCAGTCACAACCAGGAGGAAATGATTCTTCTGGACACAGGGGCCATGATAGTCCAAGGAAACCCTACTCACCTGACAACAGTTCCAGTTCCAGTAAAGGGAACAGTGAGGAGGGTAACAAAAGACCAGCACCAAAGCCTCTGATCAAACTGGAAGATGAGACCCCAGAGCCTTTGCCAAATCCACCTGAGAAAGGCAGCTCAGGCAATCAGTCCAGAGGTGGGCCAGGCAAACCTGGCTTGTTCCCAACCCCGGGAACACCAGAAGCAGAAGGAGGTCCTAGCAAAGGTCCTAATTTCAGGCCACGAGGCCCACCTGGTTTGATGGGAAGATTCCCAGGTCCTCCCAATGGACCTCCACCCCCACTGGGTGGCCCAGGTATGCTGGGACCAGGCCCACCACCACCACTTGGCATGGGGCCAAGACCACCAAGAGGCGGGCCAATGCCACCAAGAGGGCCACCTCCCCCTGGAGGGCCCATGGGTGGACCACCTCGAGGGCCAGGAGGAGGCCCTCCTAGAGGTCCAAGAGGTCCCGGACCATGGAATCAAAATCGCCCACCTAGATTTGGTCCACGAGGACCTCAAGGTCCACCAAGGCCATTGTTTGATGGCCCACCAGGCAGGTGGCCAAGACCACACTGAATAGCATTGAAAAAGTCATTCAGCATCAGTTTATGATATTCACGTTTCCTGTAGTTCTGTCTAACAAAAACTGCTCAGTTTTAAATGGTGACTATCTTTTATGAGCACTTTAGCATGAAGGACTATAGAATTTGTGCGTGTGCATGCACCGTGACTGTTTATATGTTTAGCTTGTTATTTAGAAGTTGTAATATTTTCTTTGCAAATAAGAACAGAAGTCCACTTTCATTCAGCATGTTCCAAGTTTGAAGGAAAGGATGTTCAAAACTGCTACACTGTCAGAAAGGATATTTGATTTACAACCTGTATCTTGAGATTGAACATACTGGGAATAGCATTTTTCACAAGTTTTAATGTAGAAGCAATTCATTTGCTTTTTTGTTAGTTTGTACATTTTAGCACTGACATTACTGGTGCTATTGAAGCCTCCTGCCTGCTAACACAGCATTTCAAAATGGCTTGGAAAGCGAAAAATAAGAATGGCAAACTGAAATACAATAGTATGATGTGAAATGACTGGTTTTTTGTTTGAAACTGAGGTGGCTTTTGCTTGTAACTGTTC
This sequence comes from Onchidella celtica, assembly GCA_963931925.1. Classification (NCBI taxonomy): domain Eukaryota; kingdom Metazoa; phylum Mollusca; class Gastropoda; order Systellommatophora; family Onchidiidae; genus Onchidella; species Onchidella celtica. The sequence goes on from OZ007568.1 coordinate 69,261,856, forward strand.
TTTGTGATATTTTCCCAGTCATTTAGAGAGTATCAAATCTGTCGAATTGTTCACCTATTGCAAAATGTACATCACTGCATTGTTTCTTTATCCTACTTCTCAACATAGTCCCATCAGTCTTCAGTCTTCTATCTTCTATCTGCCTATCTTAAGGTCTGACAAATTCTAAGGTTCACAATAATAACCTTGTCGTCGGGTGTCATTTTCATGATGAGCTGTAAGCAATGGGCTGCTTAGATGCTGCGTTATGCAGCACTGCTTGAAAGGGTTATTTTGGAAGTTTTGAATCTTTGCTGCTTTAATCCATACAAATTACTATGTGTGATAATGTCGGCATGAGTTTGTAGTTAAGATTGTTATCTTAATAATCCATGAAGGAGCAGGGATAGGTGATGAAAGTTCTGAACTGTGGAGAATGATACAAGAATCTGCCAGTGGCTTTGGTAGATAAGAAGTGATGTGCATTTGTCAGTGTTGTATACTTTTTGTGTTCTAGGAATTAGAAGTGTCACACTCTAACATAGCAGCCATCCTTTCTGCTTTAATGTTAGGTATTATCACACCAATTATATTATTTATATAATACATGTAGTATTGTGGATGTATATAAAATGTTTTAGTATTAATTGTGTGTACTTCTCGGACATGTATTGGCATTGTAATTATTTCATTATTTAATTTTCATTGTAACGTTTCACCCAAAATCAAAGAAGGTGGTACATAAGTTGACCTTTTGTTGTCGTCATTGAATGAGGGAAAATGCTGTTGGTTTAAATATGAGCCTGTTTTTATTTAAGAGAGACTGACGATATACCATGGGGTTGAAAGTGTAATGGTTTCTAATGCGTGGTTAAAGCAGAGCTGCTAAATTCTAAATAGGCAGGTATCTCATATACTGGTGTGTCAATGATTTTTGCTGGTTTTGAATTATAAGTATCTTGTCATTGATTATGGTGAGATCTACACTCTTACAAAGTGATGTATCAATGTCTTTGATAGTTTTGAAGTAGATAGATCATCAAAAGTGGCCAACACTGAAATGCACTCCTGCAAAATGAGAAAATTGTTGATACGCCAGCATGTGATACACAAGCAAGGGAATGCAGGTCATATGTCAGTGAATGATCAGATGGAATAGTATGTCCAAAATGTTCAGTCATGTTGGTTTCTGAAAATTTTCCTGTTAATTTGTAAATCTTTTAAGTTCGATGGTGATAATTCATTTTCATGGCGTTTTTTTCTCAGCTTAGCCTGTAGTTTTGCAAGGCTTTGAGTATTGCTGGTCATATTTGTTAGGAAGGAATGAGAGTCAGCTGATGAAATGATGGTACTGAACTACTGCCTAAATGGAAAGTGAAGGAATAAATTATCTCTGAAACCACATTAACTATGTTTGTATTGGTTCCTTTGTTTGAATGCCACATGCCTCTTTCAGATTTCTGTCTTTCTCTGTGTTCTCCATGAGTGAAGGTTTGCCAGAATATTCTGAATTTCTTGTTTTCATTCATAAAAAAAAAACCCTTTCTAGTTTCAAATACATGTACATGTATGGTCAAAAAATAAATTGATTGGCAGAATTGAGTTTGCTTAGTATCACTAGGTCTGCATTTGAATGACAGTTTCATTTTCAGGAATGGGCCTCTCGGGGGAAATGTGGCCGCCAGGTTTCAGAGCCTCTAGTTGCTTTCACCCATGGTGTTCATTCTTTTCTCTGTTCACTGAGCCCGCTTGGATTTTTAAACTGTTCTACACGCAAAATCTCTTTCGTCCAATGTAAAGTGTGGAAAGGATGAGCCATGTATACACAATTCGTCGGTGTAATTCTCTAACCGCCTAAGTGCTTTATGCAAAATTTTACAGGAGCAAAAAAAATTATTTATTTCTTCACTGGACGGAATTAGGTCATTTTTTTAACACATTAATCACAAAATCATATCTTCAAAATGTTGACATATTTTTTGCGTCAAAATGTAGGCCTATGTATATGTAGAAATGTTAGACGCTTATATAATAACAGCTCTTACAAAAAGTGAAGTTAGACGGTTAGAGAATTACACTGATGAATTGTATAATTCTAAAATATCATAAAAACTGGGGTCGCAGCAGGGCTATAAGCAAAGTCAAAACTGGGCAAAAAGAAAAGGTATGTTGCGAAATCGGGTTTGTGGTTTCACAAAATACAACCTTTTCTTTTTGCCCAGTTTTGACTTTGTATAATTCTAAGCATACTCGACTTGGAGACAACTCACACTGCAGTGTTATGGAAAAAGAGCGTATCACCAAATACTAAATTTTATTAGAGTTGCTAAAAATATTTCACTTTGTGTATGGCTTTACATTTGTTCACTTCCCATTTTTTGATGATTAAAAGAAACTATGGGTCTTACAAAATTACAACCTAGATTGAATATGAAGCATATTTCACCCTTTGAAAAACTGACCTAGATTGGTGTATGTTCTTTTTCCATGACCATGTAGCTCAGCCTAGACCACCTCTCACTCACACACTAAGGAGTGAAAGACAATATCAATTGCTTTGTACATGTAAATTATTTATTACATCATCACATCAATATAAGCACCTCCAATATAAATTATTTATATGCACAATATGTCAGAATCAAATGAAATCAGATGTATGCCATTTTGTAAGATAATTTGTAAGATAAACCATTTGGCTACTTGAATTTGTAAGATAAATCATTTGGCTACTTGAGAGACCTAATCAGCTCATTCTTTTCATGGATTTTAATGTAATTAAAAATGCATAATTCAGACATAGGTAAAACTGACCCCAAATTTATGAACTATTTTGTGTAACTGGAGGACGTGGCCAAAATTTGACATTTTGTCTTGTACAATATAACACCAACAGGAGGCAACAGTCATATTTTTTGTTGGTTTTTTTTTTTTAGCAAAAGAAAAAAATTTCTTTGCACATACTTCTATAAGCATTGTCTGATTTCATTCGTTACAAAGCAATTTTATGCCACATTGACTACAGATAGGTTACCTGTATGCTCATATTAACACAGACACTAACGGTATTGGCTACACTAAGCTAATTGAATGATGGGCATAATTCTTGTGGGTAATACATGTAGTAGTGCTTTAAGGCCTTGGTTTTTTTTTCATATTTAGGGGTGATGCATGTGTAATTATTGAAACAATTTCATTGGTTGGTAAATAATAGTACTCTGTATTATACACACTTTTATGAATTTAAAACATTAACATGTAATTCCCATGAAGCATGTACGCGTATGTGTAATGCGCCAAATCTTGTCTTTTCTCAGAGTGTCTTAATGAAAAATACGATCTTTAAAGGAGTTACATACTATACAAACATGCTAAAACATCTAAATTATTTTTTCAGTCAGTCACTCGAGGTTTGACTTTGAACTGAGAATGGGATCTGCTTGGCAGATTTATGTAGTAAATCAGAATTCCAGCGTTCGCAAATATAAGTAACGGTGGACAGGGAGAAATTGTATGGCTCTTGCAATAACGTGACTTGTGACATCATGACGTACTTTTAATTATACTCCAAAGCTGACACACTCTTACTTCAGTTGTGAATATGGTACAAAAAGATTGACCTCATTAGCATCAACCATGAAAATTAAGCAACTGTACTTGTTATGTTGTTTTTTTAAATGACTGATAGTTATTGCTCAAATAAAATGTCAAACCAAATGGCACAATCTGTTGATGACATTGAAATAGGCTGCATTGTGAAAAACAATTGCTGATGACTATGTATAGTCAAACAACAGTTACACAACTAAATGTACAAGGTATAACTACACTGACATTTAAATCTTGCATGAATTCCACAATCCAGCAGGTTGGGCATGGGAGCCACAGTAACTGAAGGGCTTAGTTCTTTATATCATACATGTACCAAAGTCGCGAAAAAGAGACGTTGAGCAAAACGTTTTCCATGCAAGGTGTGAATGAAAACTTTGAACTCGTTCAAGGTGCCTCTTCCTCTAGCCCTGGGTTAATGTGCTTTGCACTTGCTGGTGTTTATACCAAACTACATGCAGACTCTTGAGTTTCGAGTCCAAATAGACTTAGGCATGATATAAAACGAACCCCTTCTGCTATGTAGGCCTATCTAATGAATAAGAAGACAATGAATTTTAAAAATGTTGCTGTTACATGTATAACCAGGCAGAAAAAGTGCTTGACACACATGATGGAAACTCGTATATATGAACACACCTTACCCTATCAATCACACTTAAAGGGAAACTTGTTTCCAGCCACAATGACTTTTAAAGCATGTTGATGATACAGTACATGTAATTAATATCAGTATCAGATGCTGACCACAGCAAAAGCAAGGAACTGAGTTATACAGAGGTTGTTGAATGCTAATATCTAACACTTGAAGATCACAGAGGAAATACAATCATAGCCACTCAAAAAGAGTTTGCCTTTATCCCCCCAATGCACAAGATTGATTCAACAGCCTTGCATCTGTGAAACACAAGTTTGAACAAACAGCTGCAGTCACAAATTGTTAAAAAAAAAAAAAAAATCACCCTTTCATATGCAAGAGGGAAGTTGTGGACTTTCAAAACTTTACTTTAAATATCTATTTACCCAGTTCATATTCTTATGGCTTAACACTGACTTTCGTAGTTTTTTCGTCTGTGGTCTTCAGTTCTTGATCACTGAATTTCATTTCCTGGAAAGCTGATGAGTGCTAAATAACATAAGATAGATAACTGCACTTAAGGCTCTATCTGTGCGTAACTTGTGTATATTCCCTAAAATTTTGTACAAAAAGTGATGCCCGTAGATTTTAGCACAAAATGTGAGCACTTGTTGGCAGTGAAACACGGAAAAGAATTTCTTATTATATACATCAAATCTGGATGATAATTTACAAAATGCTCATGCTCACTGTGTCTACACTAGACCTATCAAATTCTTCAAACTCAATGAAGAATGATATAGTGATGTAAAATTTTAACTTGCAAAAACACTTGACTTTTGATATTAATGAGCAGAACACACTTGAACAAACATTGCTTGCTGCAGGCGAAATATAAATCATAATAATACCCTAATGACATACAAGTCATGAATGGGGTGACTGTGATGCTCATGACGGACAAACGAAAGTGATAATTGAAACATCTGGCTTCTATGTGTACTTTGTTTTTACACCTTTTCACAAATCAGACGGATTCAAATACTGAATACTTAGTAGAATGATTCGTACAGGGCAAACATTTACAGAGTTTAGCGAATAATGTATGCCATTTATAGGTATCCAAGACAAAAATCTTCACACCAAGTTGAAGATTATCATAAAGGAATATGACTTAAATCTTCTCAAAATCTTGTTCCAAGGGATTAAGGATGATACAATTTGTCTTAAAGCCTGGCGTTTCTTTTCAGCAAACTTCCTGATGGTTGAATTTGTTAGTAAAGTTAATTATCTCTTTAATTACCTTGCTTCCACTTCATTTACCTGTAAATACCTGCAAGCAAAGATGCAAATTGAATGCAGCAGTGCATACAGCCTTTCGGTCACAGAGGACCTTCATCTGGCCCAAAAAAGAAATAATTGAAACAACTTTTGACGAAAATTCCACAATAAAGAAACTGATTATGAATCTGCTACCTAGCTGTTTGCTGGTCATGATGTTTAAATTTATGTAACTGTTTTTTGTTTCAAGGATACATTACAATGCTGAAAACTTAAGAAAAGTAAGCAAGTTATGGCTAAAAATGACTTAATTGCATCTTCATGGTTTTTGAAACCCTTTACCCATTATCCCAAGTTTTGCCTCTTCAAGCTGCCAGATTTCCTTTCAAATTTAGGGTAATCCTCAGCTGTTCAGAGTTCTTCTTTAGGCGGGGTCCGAGATTGACTCTGACCAACCAAAGTCTAAGAGATTGTGATGGCGCAGAGAACCACCTAAAATGAAATAACTCCATGTATAATTTTTCTTCGTCTAAGGCTAAGCGTTCACAATAAATAAGAATCTTCATTTCTTCAAAGTTATTTATGCAAAATATAATTGAACACAGGAAAAGAAGAAAGAACTAGGAATACTTTGGTACTGAAAATGTTTAATTAATTCAATACAGAATCACTCAATGCAACATACATTGCATCTTGTACACACGATGCTTGAACTTGAAATACCGCCCATGGATAGAAGAGTTGTCTAACTCCACTTTAATCCTCTAGTGCCCTGTGCACCATATTTACAACACACAACTAAACCTTTTTTTTTTTTGTTGGATACAATTTCTGATCCATTAGTCATGAAGTTTTCGGGATTTATTTTGATAGTTTTGCATTTTAATTGGCTAGTTTAAAACAGGTTTCTGTGCTTCATAAGTTTTGGATCAGGCTTTCAAAGTCTTTAAGTCTGGTCGTTAGAGGGTTAAATGGTTTTTGGGGAAATTTAGTGCCAAATTTTTTTTTTCTTTGATTTAAATAGTTGGCTAAGAGAAATGACAGAAAAGTTACTTTATTTCATCTCAAGGAAATTAAAGAGTTTTGTTTCACTGAAAAACTGGATGGTCCAGTATACACTCATACAGTTATCTCAGTACAGTATCTAACTGGGTTGTCAGAATTCTGTTGATCCGCCAAAATCCGCAACTGAGGAAGGTCCAATTATCCCTGTCGAAATATCAGTTTCTTCAATGTCCATCTACAGCCAAGTACACTGTATGTATCTTGTATCTTGAACAGAATGTAACCAATGAAACGAATATTAAAATAACCCCTTTAACTGCAAAACAGCAAGAATTATCAAATCAAACAAGGTGTTTGGTTTTGTAGCTAATGAGAGAAAGTCATCGGACAGGAGTAAATTGCGAAGGCATGAATTCATGGGTTGGCATCATTTTCCACTGACAGCCCTGATATTGTGAAAGTGGGGTTGGGCTAGTCTTCTATGCATGGGCACAATTTTTGGTACATTTTTGGTCATCAAATAACTTACATTCGAGACGAACAAACAGAAAAGACTAGGTTATGCAGCAGTTATATATAGTAAACACAGAAAGAAAATAATGCATGTAAAAAAACATAAATAAATAAGCGTAAGTAACAAGACTGACTAAAGTTGTAATGGCAGTAATATGACATAGTTAACAAACAAAGCAATAATATGACGACATGATGAATTGTTGTAGGCGTCTGATTGATAGGCTACATATCACATTTCAAATATAAAATCAGAGAGCAAAGCAGTATAAATTTTAAAAGAGGGAAACAACTAAAATAGGTCAGGGTTAAATGAAATGACATGTTTTAACTTAACCATTTTGTTTTGTTGCTGTGTTTACACAGAATAAGTCTTGTGAATCATAAAAACCGATGCAAAATAAAATGAGATTGTCTAAAGAACAAAAATGAAAATCAACAAAAATAAAAACTGAGAATCCAAATATGTTCACAGGTAAGGAATGGCAGAATTTGGCAGAGAGGTTGGGTAAGAGAGGCACTGTTCCAATGGAGAGGAAATGGACAGAAGTGTACTTGAGATGAAGAGATGAGGTGGCCCACACCACGCTCAACTGAAATCATGAAAAAAAGTTATTCTCTTTCACACTGCCTTACCTTTAAAAACTTACTATCACCTTCTAACTCAGAAACATGATATCAGATGGAAGCTGATACATTTCTATAGACCTACTGACACACAAGCAAGCGAGTACTGAGTGGCTGTATTGATTAACCTTTCATTGTCAATGGTGTATAAATCTAATTTTTTGTTTTTTTTGAAGTTTTGGCAGCAAGGAGATCTTGTAACTGCCAACTCCTCATGCAGGAGATATGAGCTGAAATAGCAATACCTGTTTCTAATGTGAAATAATATGCAGAAAAATGCCTAGATCACATTTTACAAAGCCAGCATTGAAAGGGTTAATTGAGTCATACAGAGGGATGAAAGCTGGACATGAATCGATCGGTAACTTGTTTCTAAATTATGTAGTTAAGGCATGAGGTGTCACAGGGTGTTCTCAGAGGAATGGGTGTGAGGGAAAGAGTAGGGGTGATATGGGAACTGCAATATCAGGAAACACTTGACGCCCATGTGGCAATTGCCTATGTCTGACAACTCTGGTTTAAAAAAAAAAAAAGACATCATAATTACTTCCCCTACGTCATTCTGAAGATGAATGTGTTGACACTCTATCAAGTTAGAAATCCATTTTTTGTTCAATTTTATCTGCAGCATTCACCAGATTCCAAAGACTTTCAAAGATGACAACATTCCCCATGTTGGATTGATACAGTTATAAACTGCTCTCTCTGCATCAATGTCTATATAAGTTCTCATGTTTAATATCTAATGAGGAAGGGTCCAAGTGATGCCGAACAGAGAAAATACTGTTATGTTCATTGCTCATCTTTATTTTCTCCACTTTTTTGTCTTCGCTTGGAAATCGTCTCTACCCACCCCTTACATCTAATAAAGCACATATTGGTAATTCCATGGACAAGAGTAAAGATGGCAACGTTAAGTGTCGAATATCAGAAACCTACTGCACACAGTGCGATGCCCTATCTATCACACAGTTTAATTACACCTGATAAAATATCAGATCTGGCTTTCTTACAGAACACCAGTTTTTGTTTGTCAGTTATCCACTCAAATAACTAACTGCATGAGTACATGAGACTAGAAAATGCAGTTCATACTATGAATCCCAGCATTTCTTCCATTGGGACTTTTGCTCATTAATGGTGTAATAAAATATTCGTCTGTAATTCTGGAATATGGTTGCAGTGAAAGAAATTTAAAAAAACAGTGAATTATTATCCGCTGATTTGCGGAAAGTCAAATGATTATAGTTATCAGAAGTGATATTGGTATTCTCAGACCGGGGACCACCGTGTCTGCATTTCATCCTGAACACTAGGAAAGTATTGACCCCGAGGCATTTCATTCAATTTTTATCCTCGACGTATTTTAAGCTACCATTTGGGTCAAGTTGAGTTACTTGATGGGTAAAGTATTCAAGCTTCTATTATGTGAAGTAGGCCTACTTAAGTTTCTACCATTCAATCAATCATGCTGAGCAAGTTACCATCAAAAGTATTGTATGTGAAATTGCACAGAGAAAGAGGAGCACACGGTAACAACGCCAATACAATTAATGGTAAATTGCCTATTTCCTAAACAGCACAATGTATACATCAGTAGCTAAATACACAATGTCTCATCTGGTAAATTGCCATTTTCAAAAATGTACAGGTCCTCTCTTTAACACAAGGGCACCATCTATGAAGTATGTATGGTCAGAAGAGGGCAAGGGGTTTTCTACCACGAGTACGACACATATGTGTGAGTGGGGAAATATCTGGGGAATATGAGAGCGCTTTTCGACTGCAGTTGTGAATTAAAACATTTGGTTTTCTTTTCTTTTTTTCAGCAAAGTAAGTTGTTCACTGCATAAAAATAATATTGCATTTTCAAAACCAGAGAAAATGGAGTGTACATACTTCATGGATGGCCTTCAAAACAAAAGTAAATTGTTCTGGCTGTTATTTTAACAAAGACAAAGTGCAGAGTCAGAGTGAATTCATAACAGCACACAAAAGATCCTCAGCAGAGGAATTTGAGCTGCTTTCTTGAGTCCTGCAGGCAACTGAAGACTGACAGAGTGTAAGTTTCTTCAGATTCAAAAAGCTTGACTCTTTGGTCTATTACAGAAGCAGGTAAATCCACTCAGCAGGACAAACAATTTTCTACTGCTGGTCACTGCGTGATTTATTTCAGCGAGTACACAAGGAGTGTTTGCTTTAAAAGCTGCACACACACCATACATTACATGTTGCTCTAGACAGGGATCAGCTACAAAGGGAGTCACAAAAATACCTTCATTAGTGACCAGAGTAATATTTACATGTAAACACAACTTTTACAGCTGAAAGACAAATAAGCAACGATCTAGTCTCATGGCAAGCTGTCACATAGCTTGATAACATTCATTACAGTAATCTGATGTAAGCAGTCTTGAAGCTCAGCATATTGTAAATGTGCCATGAGTTTGCAAAGGTCAATAATTGCTGGGACGTAAGCTGACCAGACTCAGGACTCGTCTGGTTCAGTGACAATTCTGAAAGGATCCCATTCTTTGCTTGCAGGCTGAGAATTTGTTCATGCAGTCCAGTCTCAACTATCTTGAAGAATAGTCTCCGCAATCTTGATGAAGAGACTTTTGAATAACAGCTTGGAAATGCCCAGCACAAACACTGAAGAAACTTGAGCACTTTGAACCAGAGAGCAGATGGTGGTGAAGACACACACTGGCCACATCACAAGTAGTCTGGCTGGAAGCGCAGGTAGTTGATCATCCTGCGAGGCAGTGGCAAGTTCTTGATGGTTTCTGGAGGGAAGGTATGCAAAATGCGTATGCGACATCGGTTCTGGAGGTTTCCTCGAATGGGCAACTTGTAGATCTGGACATGATCTATGGGAGTTTCCAGATCATTGAGCACAATGGCCATGCGACTTCCACATTCTGAGAAGACCGGCATGTAGTTGACTAGACAGGAGTGTTGTCCACAGGCATAGCGATGGTACTGAACACAGTGCAGCGTTTGGGCAGTGTCTCCATCAAAGACATAAATGCTGACATCAATGGGTTGGAATCTGCGGGCTTTTTTCTCTTTGCAGTGGCATCCACTGGTGATCATCACTGCAAACACCAAATGACCATCTCGAGAATACTTCAAGTCTTTCAGGTTTGGATTCAGGCTGGAATTGAAATCATCCACTCGGGAATTTGTCGTCATGACTTCCCAGCTCGGGATCCTCACCAGGCTCAAGCTGTTGTCCTCATTCGGAGCAAAACTTGTCACAGCGATTCTTGACGAGCAGCAACGTGGATCGAATACAAACAGTGCATGATTATATGCCAGATCCATTTCTGCGATCATCTCCCTCGTGCTGAGTTTATACAGCTGGAAAACAAATCCAGTTCCTCCAATTTTGGTTGTCGGAAGTTTAATCAAACACAGAGTTCCATCAGGGGAAATTTCACCTCTCAGTGCTTCATTCACAAACTCCACACGCTGGTTGCCAAAAATTCCAAGAAATTTGTTGGCCTTGAGGTCAATGACTCCAAACTGGGTCATGAGACTCCGGACTAGATGTAGAATGACAGTCTGTCCATGGCAACAGAGGACGCTGTTGACATGGAAGTTTTGGATGGATGATAAGTGGGCAGGGATGTGATTGTACTCGAAATGCTCGGCCATCTTGGTGAATTTACTTTTTCTTCGAAAGCTGAAAAATGGCTCTGATTTGTTGACATTCAGCAGACCCTGGCGGTTAATGCAGAATGCCGGGCTGCAGTCCTTGAACACAACGCCATTACAGGTCATGGTAGTTTCTGAGAATGCCGCAGCAGCTGAAAGAAAAGAATGGTTGGATGTGATGAAGGAAGTGTGTTGAGCAGTTTTAAGCTTTAGGAGTGAAGAAATGACCAAAGTTAATACTGTGTGTTTAAAATGCGACAATATATAAGGATGGACCAATACAGAATATTAGGTCATAAAGATGACCATCCAGCCAGCAACAATGCGCTGCACATAGGAATGACATTGTTCCTATATGAATCCACTGGTTACGACATCATACGTAAGTCGGTTTTGATGTAGGGAACCCATCTCTTTGGTAATCCTACCAACCCTACAGAAATCCTACACAAATCTACATTGGACTGACATAGGGATGCTGGCTGGATTATGTTGGTGAGTTAATCTATTGGAATACTACCAATAAAAGTCCTGTTCAGACAGACACACTCCTTGGCCACAGTTTTTCAATCATTTAACCCCCTGGTGACCAGATTTAGATTTCCTGAGCCAAAAATTCTAAAACTTGCAAATCTTATTTAAATGATTCAATTGAAGGGAAAAAAATATATATATATGTATAATTATAATATGTATCTACTAGATAAAGTTCCCGGCATTATCTGGGATAAACCTGTGAACCCACCATTCTATCTCTCTCTTTCTTTTTGGTCTACAAAGTTTCTCATACTCTACAGCCTTACTACAGATTCCATGCGCTCCTGGGCACTACTCACTCATTTGTGATAGGGAAATTGTGGGCATGGAAGTGCATGCGTACATCGTTTCAGGTGCGGTGGGCTTGCTACAGGGAGCCAAATCAAAGATCATTGTGTTTTACATGTTTACAACTTTTTATTTAAAAATATCTGAAACTTGAATCAATGCATTCAGTCGATACAAAAGCAATTGGACTGGATTAGATGACACTTTAGAAAATTAATTTTATAATTTTTGAAACTGTTACTAAGGCTGTAGGGTCGAGCAAAAAGAGGGCCAAAATTGCACCACAATGAATTACTCCCGCCACTATTTTTTTTTTTCATAATAATATATATATATATGAATATAAGTACATGTATTTGCATCAAAGGCTGAATATAAGAAGGGTTCTAAATGCAGAAGTAAGAAATGGGTAAGAAATGAGTGCTTCAAATATGGAACACTGGATAATAAAGGGTTAAAGTAAATACTGTATAATATGCATTAACTCTTAAGTTACCTCCATGACCATTGTTCCACTGATCCAGAGAGCACTGATGCAGTAACGACCAGGGGCGAGCACTCTGCACCTGCTTGTTCATGTTGGCCACCACGGCGCTGGCTCCCATCAGTCCGTAGTTGCCATTTCTAGACTCTTCTGCTCCCATTCTACATGCCCTGGAGAGTACAAAAAACAACAAAGGCATAAGAACTTTGATCTAGACGAAAACAATGAATTACATGTAGAAGTTAGAGGGTATCGCTTAAATCAGGTCAATCACCTCTTTGACCCTATTGCTACAGCGCCTCACCCTGGTGTGAGCAGTTTTATGGTCAAGTTCTGCTCGGGTGCGGTGAGGAATACAACCTGTTTGCAGGGCACTCACTTAAACACGGATAATACATTCAGCTTTTTAAAATATGCCCCACGCTCATCATTTCCATAGCACTGAAGAACTAGTACTAACTTGCTGTTTAAATAGTGACTTCTACAGAGAAACATCTTCTGCAGGTCAGAATGACGGACAAGACCATCAAGCTTATAAGCCTTCACATCGTCTCCGCTTATTACACAATCATGGACAACAAAAAAAAGAACGCCCTACATGGGAACTATAATCTATAGGATGTCTTAAAAATTGTATACAAAGGAACTACTTAATGTTGTTCTCTTGAACTACGTTGCCATCAGTGTCAGCGCAGAACGGCCATCAATTTGAACACACGCAATATTTCAAATAATTAGTCATCTGTCCATTTTTTATCCATTTTTTGAAGATACCTGTACAATCATTTTCTCACGAGATTTGTGGAGCCGATACATTCATCACATGGGTCGCAAGTGTAAAAAATTCCCATCTTCAGATTCAGCGAAATCACTCATACACAATTTGATTTTTCATACCTGTTAAATGCATTTGTTGAAAATAAGTAGCAATTACCTATGCAAACAGCAGACAGCTTTATATTATTCTCCCTTATGTCTTCTTTCTCTTGTTTTAAACTAGCACTATGTGAACACGAATGAAACTGTTTGAGCACAGTCCCACGGGAGTGTTAGGCGCCGACACTCTACTGCTTCACAGCTGTAAAGGAATTTGATGTGTGTTTCCTCAAGGCTTGATGTTTTGCGCTAACTCAGTAAAGATCCACGAAACAACGGAAGCAGAGAAGGCGGAATATTCATAGACGTAAAAGAAAGTGCACCAACAGGACGCAGATTATGCAGCATCCAAGGTCACTGTATAACCCCCTAGTTTTTCCTTTTTTCCGCCCATTTTTTAATCGGCCTGCTTACGCAACCAGAGAGATTGTTGATGTACCGGCAGTCAGCACAGGCGCACACACTCAAACACAACTCGCCATGTTCCTGTAGTTCTGCTGACGCTGTTTACTTCACCTGTAAACAACCGTGCTATTTCTAAACTCTTTGAACCAATTTCATCTGGCGCAATGACACAGGCCAGACAGGCTTAACTAATGAGCTAGAATAAAGTACACACCAAAAAGCTCTGGATTCTCAAATTTTAGCTTTTCTGGTCGATATTAGCGCGGTTACCAATTATCAACTAAGAACGCATTAACTTGCCAAACTGTAAAAATTTCAGTACACGACCAGCTGTTTGTATGTTATACATCTTGACGAAGTCTAATGGTTTGTGTTTTTTGTTGTTGTTGTTGTTTGTTTGTTTGTTTGTTTGTATCTTTCGGTGGAAGACAGTCGTAATAAAAAGAAAAATTTTTTTCGCTTTGGTTACATATTCTATGAAACTGGACAAAATTTCAGACATTTTCATGAGGCCTAACTAGAACTAGAACATCAAGATTATGCCTCGTCTCAGTCAAAGCTCAACTCTTTCGGTAGACACCAATTCTCTAAATATTTGGAACCTTTAGATTTTTTTGATTTTTTTTTGTAATGGGCGTAAAGCCAACACCTGAGAAGGTGCCATTTTGGTCAGATTTCTAGAGTTCAGGAAGACAAAGCGTCTTGTTTGGTTTTAAAATTATTATTCGTTCGGCTAGAAAAGATGGCAAGACACCAACATTTTGCCGGGCACCAGCCATGTTTTGCAGGAAAGAATGCCTGCCAGTGTGGTCAAACACTTGACATATTTTTATTGTCAAGCTGACAGACAGGTTAAAGAGGTTTGGGGGGGGGGGGGCGCATTCGCTGGCAACTGGCATGAGCTCAAGGGAGAAGAAGTGACCCGGCCCGCGCTAGGTCACTTTGAACTTTGTCTGTGACCCAAGTGTTTCTCAATCTTTCCATTCAGACGGTCCAGTTTCTTATCAGCTGGACACAAAGTCTCCCCCACTCGACCCCGACTCTCTTTATTTTCGACCTATCAAGAAGAAAGGATATAACTCATTAATGGGCTATTAATGTGCTTGTGTGTGGGTGCGTGTGTGTTGTTTTCTAACAGAGACGTAAACACGTTTCAAAAAGCGATGACATACAGGCACAGAAATCTGAAATGTCGGCGCAGTTGCCAAGTAATTAGAGTACGTGCCCAGCGTGCGAGAAATTCCAGGTTCAAATCCGGCGCAGGGGTCGGGAAGGGTCCAACGCCAACTTAGGTTTGTTTTAGATACTCATTGACCAGCAGTCTTTACCCTTTCGATGTCAAACCAGTACTACTATGATTGATGTAGGTCTTTTGCTACATTTTGAATTTGGGTTGGTTATTCCAAAAGGTGAATCGGAACTTTTTTAATGGCACAAATCATTCAAATGTCTAATACTTCGTAATTACATAAGACAAACTCACACCCGACATGGAAAAGATTTAGTAATGACAATATCATGCTGCTGGCATTCAAGGGGTTAAGACACTCACGCGGCTGACGGACGCCCAAGCCACATCCATGTTAAAAATTGATATAGCTTCAGAAGGCGGAAAAGGCATGTAGAGACCCAATAAAAAAAGAACTGACAGAGGGAGAAAGAGGCGACTAGGGCACGCGTCAATGTATTATGTAGATAAAAAATATAAGAAGAAAAGAACTAAGGTAAACAGATGCCCCAAACTAAACACTCGTGTACAGCCCCTTGTCATTTCCTGTTTACACAACAGCAAATTCTGTAAACATTCGCCGATCTGCTATGTCTCAAGTCAACGCTGCCCCGTCCGTGGTTTTCATCCTATGTGCCTTTATGTGCGTTGCCAGAGAGACAGAGATTGCTTCCGAGGTTCAGAACTATTGTGGATTTGCGCGGTTTCCATGATATCCACGGTGGTTCAAAAGTTACTATATTATCTTAGGGGTATAGACCAGTCTTTATTATGTCATGGCGAAAGGTGGACATAGATCTGCTGTAAATAATAAAAACGAGTGAGAGGTGAAGGAAGAGAGAGAGAGAGAGAGAGAGAGAGAGAGAGAGAGAGAGAGAGAGAGAGAGAGAGAGAGAGAGAGAGAGAGAGAGGGAGAGCGAGAGAGAGCCGCAGAGAGAGAGAGAGAGAGAGAGTGGAGATTGACAGACAAGCACAAGGGGGGAGATTCAACTTAGAGAGAAAGAGACAGAGCAGAGAAAGATAGAGAGAGAGGGGGGGTGTGAGGAGAGAGATAGAGAAAGACAGACAGACAGGCATGTGAGGAGAGGGACAAAGAAAGAAAGAGCCGAGAAAGAGAGAAAGGAGGAGGGGGTGAGAAGAGAGACAGACAGACAGACAGAGGCAAAGGGGAGAGAAACAAAAGAGAGAAAGAGGAGGAGGAGAAGAGAGAGAGAGAGGATAACTAACAAAAAATAACAACACACAACTATTACAGCTGGCGATCTCTATAAAATGACATCTTGAATCACGCACTAAAGTGAGCAACATGCATGTGGCCCATTATCAGTGTCTACCATCTCTCAATAGATAAGGAAATAAATATAAATTAACATTAAATCTATTGTTTTTCTTTCTGAAGTAGTTGTAAACTTAACAACAGTTTGCGCTTACGTGGACGTTGATACTGTTTAGAGACCATGCTATGCCCGCTACTCCTCTGTTGTGCAACAGGTGTGCACAGAATCTCTTTTACGTGTTATTATTTGTATGACAAGAGCATTATGCAGGCTACGTAAGTTGCCCTTACGTCCCCTGCTCTCTTTAATGAGGCTCAATAAAATCCTGATCTTATTTAATGCACAGCATTTAATTGCTTTTTCTAATTGTCGCGTTATTTTTCCAGTGCTGTTTCGGTTTTTGTTGTTGTCGTTGTTGCTTTGCAGCGTACCGTACACAAGAAACCTGCTTCCTTTGCTCTATCACAAATCTACAGAACATTACCACGGCAGCAGCCTATAGGGGTGAAACAGATCAAAGCTGGTGTAGGCGCCAGTCTGGTGGTCGCCGACCATAAATTTTGCCTCACACTAACATAATAGGCACTGCCCACACCCGCCGCGGAAATCATTGATACTTATCACTCATTACTTTGTCAAATCATGTACAGAATTATGTGCAGCTCAGACTTAGATCTAATCACAAAAGGAAGACACCTGATCCTACTAGAACGTCCTAAAAAGAAAATACGACTGCTCGGCCAACCATACACTGCATCTCTTGGCATTTTCATCTGACTTTTCTTGATTCTATTTTTTCTTGTTCTTGTTTCTGCGTGATTTCGTGGTAGGGATTAGTTGGTAGTTCTTTTTTAATTTTGCCCGGGACAGCGGTCTTGTTCAGTCGGCTCATCTCAACTTTCAACTTCCAAGGTATTTTTAACGCTCCCAAGGTGCACAAGGGCCCTCCGAGTTTTTCGTCCTTATCCGAGAAGACCAGGTGCTTGATCCTACCTACCATAGGATCAGGGACAGGAATTCTCTCCTCCCCCCCCCCCCCCAGAAAAAATTCTAACGTACCTGCACCGACAGGGAATCGAACCCTTTACCTTCGCTACGACGGGCCCGGTACCTTGCCTCTGGACCACCGTGTCACCTGAAAGATCATTTCTATATGCAGTGAACACAAATCAGTATTTTCTCCCTATTCAGCTTTGTAACTAGGCTACGGTCCCCTAGCAACAGCCGGCGGAAAATGCTCAAATACGCCAAAAACACTTTTTTACAGAGAATGCCAAAACCCCCTTTTTTTTTTTGTTTTCTCATGACCAAGAAAACGTTTGTTTAGTGGTCACAAAATTATAACTACGATAAACAAAAAACAACAAACCCCAGAGTACATTCATTCTATAAAATGATGTTAAAGAGTGCATTTAGCCTAGATCGGCATAATATATCCATGACTGTATTTTCCCGTAAAACACCAGAGTGGACAGTGTGTGACAGTGGGAAGAAATGGCGAGGGACGTGAACAAGACGGCTAGAAATTGGACTGAGAAAACTCCATGTGAATCCTGCAAAGCATAATCTTACCATAATAGAGCTAGAGGGCGAACACGTAACCACCTAAAACTTCACGTCTACGTGGCCAAGAATTCTGAAACTTTGTGTCCTGTCTCACTTTTGGACAAATTAGCTACGTGGACACATTCACTTCGGAAAAAAAATCACGGTTTAATAATTATTACGTTTATAATTGAAGAGTCCACGGCAAAAACGCGCATAGTCACACAATCAAAATGTGGGCTATACCTTTTCTTCCCTTGTACATGTTAGACTATGCCCGTTTTGACAAAGTGTATGCTATTTTAAACATCAAATAATACCGGACTATGCTCGTTTTTCAAATGGACGAGTTTTTCCAATTGTAGAGGACTATGCAGTCATATTACATGGGAGATAAGTCAAAAATTTGAAAATTGTGACTATGCTCGTTTTTCCCGTGGGCTGCTCAATTCTTTTGAGCCGCAATGAGAGATGCATTTTCGTCGTGTTGAGTCAAAAAGCATGACAGGAAATTTCGTCTCTGATCTCTCTTTACACATTGGTGGTCGAAAATCTACGTAATCATATCTGTGTATTTCTACACAGTTCTATTAGTCATTGCATCGAATCCAAATGCTGCTTTAGTTGTTGCCTAGATCTAGATAAACGGCTGGGCTTTCTACAAAGAATCTGCAAGATTTATCTCGCGCGGGTCGGCTATTTTGGTTAATTATGATACGCCACTGACCTGCATGCGAGCACCAGCTTTGGGGCGAAGCCTTTTTACTTTTACAAAATCAAATTAGGAAATTCTTTTTTCCATTGTGTTCAAGTAAAAGAAGAAAAAAAACAACAACACGGCTGAACATGTTTATGCGTTCATAATATAGACAAATATTGATTAGAATATATAGACAAATATTGATTAGAATATATAGACAAATATTGATTAGAATATATAGACAAATATTGATTAGAATATATAGACAAATATTGATTAGAATATATAGACAAATATTGATTAGAATATATAGACAAATATTGATTAGAATATATAGACAAATATTGATTAGAATATATAGACAAATATTGATTAGAATATATAGACAAATATTGATTAGAATATATAGACAAATATTGATTAGAATATATAGACAAATATTGATTAGAATATATAGACAAATATTGATTAGAATATATAGACAAATATTGATTAGAATATATAGACAAATATTGATTAGAATATATAGACAAATATTGATTAGAATATATAGACAAATATTGATTAGAATATATAGACAAATATTGATTAGAATATATAGACAAATATTGATTAGAATATATAGACAAATATTGATTAGAATATATAGACAAATATTGATTAGAATATATAGACAAATATTGATTAGAATATATAGACAAATATTGATTAGAATATATAGACAAATATTGATTAGAATATATAGACAAATATTGATTAGAATATATAGACAAATATTGATTAGAATATATAGACAAATATTGATTAGAATATATAGACAAATATTGATTAGAATATATAGACAAATATTGATTAGAATATGTAGACAAATATTGATTAGAATATGTAGACAAATATTGATTAGAATATGTAGACAAATATTGATTAGAATATGTAGACAAATATTGATTAGAATATGTAGACAAATATTGATTAGAATATTTGTTTTTGGTGTGCTATTTCCATGTCTTACCACCTGCTGACTCAGGGCCATGTGACCTATGTATAATATTTCTGCTCACGTGATTATGATATGATCAGAATATGTGTAGAAAACTAGCGAATATTAAAAAGAACATTTTGGTGACTGGATTTGCTACTGATTTGTGTATTTATTTACTTACTTGCTTATTCATTTACTTACGTGATTTATTTATTTACTTATACCAATTTTTAAGTTTTACTTATGCGTTTATTTATGCATTTATTTAATTATGTATTTATTTATTTATTTATTTATTTATTCATTTCAAAAGTGAACATTCCCCAAATGTCCTGTACGAGAGAGGTCCAGCTTTATAGATACTAGCATAAATAAAGCTGGTGGCCCACTCGGTCAAGTCTGTTCTGGGCCTCGTTTTCATTCAGTGCACAAAATCTCTCTTCTCGCCAACTGTCTCAAAACGGTTTTGACGCGCCCAAACTCGTGAGACGTACTATTGTTTCAACACCAAAATTTGGCAAAATGAAAAAGCTGTATGAGCCAAAGCCTCGCGTAAGAAATAATACCCAAACGATACAATGAAACGCAAACTGAAAGAGAAGACAGAAAATGGCCGATATTTCGGCTTTGTTACATACAACTTTTTCTATTTTGACTTTGCCCATAGCCTTGCTACGACCTCCCTTCCCCTTCCCCTCCCAGTTTTTCTGTGGTTTTTACACCATCCACACAGCATTTTTATTATCGTGTACAGAAAGAATAAATATGACAGGAACTAAACTATGATTCTCTTAACTCGAGCTATGATGTTCTCTGATCTGCAGAAAGCTGGAGCCATAAAAATTTTACCTTGACTCACAGCGTTTTGTTTTTTTTGTTTTGTTATTATTGTTGTTGTTTCTGTGTTTCCCGTGGCAAAGCTAAGAATTGCACGCAAGTTCGCGCTTTGCAATCTATCTATCTATCTATCTATCTATCTATCTATCTATCTATCTATCTATCTATCTATCTATCTATCTATCTATCTATCTATCTATCTATCTATCATCTCATAGCGTTGTCTCTCTCTCTCTCTCTCTCTCTTCCTCTCCTCCCCTTCTCTCTCTTTCGGCCCCTCTCTACCCTTTTCCTCTCTCTCCCCTTCTCTTCTGAACAGTTCTCAATCGAGCCTCTCCCCTGCCCCCTCCCCCGAACACTTCATTCCGACGTCAAATGATAAAATTAATAATGGCAACAAGAATAAAATATATATTTTTTTTTTAAAATGACACCACCAAAGAAAACCGGATTAGCCCTGTTTATTTATTTTTTTTTCAAAACAATTCGATAATAAGACGGTAATAATAATAATTATTACAGGGTATTATGTTCGCTTTTCATACTGCACACCGGACAGGCTCAAGCTTCGTGGGCCACAGCTGTCAATAATCCTAGGCATAAAGGAAAAGCCTGAACGTCTTTGATGTTGTATAAAGTTAATCCTTCGGTTGCAAAGCCTTTCATATTTTTAAAAAAAAATTATTATTATTATGGTTACTGTTACAACAACAGTTGCTTTTTTAAATTTGCCTTCACCTTACTGCCCTGACTAATCTTCGCTGACGTCAAAATTTAATTACTCAATTTTTTTAAATTTTTTTTGGGGGGGGGGGGGTGAGAATAAATTAAAACTATTGATGAATGAAGGACAAAAGGACAAAGTTCTTTGTCCCGATGGGAAAACAACAACAGTACGTAAATGATAAATAAAAACATGTCCGCTTAAGAAACACACACACAAAAAAAAAAAACAATAACTGCAAAGTGCAAGCTTCAAATGCAGACTTGCCCTGGGGTAATTAAATAATTATATCGTCTAGTGAGGCTTCCCGTTCCGTTGCATTTACCTCCATGTTGCTTTTCCTAATTCGTCAACCTAAAACAGTAGCAACTGGTTTTGTCTACTTTTCAGGATAAGCAAAAATGGTTTTATTTTAGGCATAATTGGTCTGGTGACGATGACTTTTTGAAAGTTTTGCTTTTCGATTATTTTCCGGCTTAGGAGTCTAGAACCAAGATCATTCAATGCGGCTTTGAATGTAATTGCACATTAATATATAAATACCGATTTTTCGATTTTTTCAGTCACTAGATCTACAGTCTTAGGGCACGGTGACGTCTTGGGATCGAATTATACACAATATAAACATAATGTAAACACTTTAGAAATGTCCTTTTTTTTCCTCAGGTGTGAATCATCCACAACCTACTTTTCTTTAACTCCCTTCCCCAAGTCCCCACCATTTTTATTATTATTATTATTGGGCTAATCTAAAAAAAATCAATAATGTCCCAGTCAAGTCCTGCGTTCCGCACATTTAGATTTTCTTGTTGCTATAAAAGGGAAAATGAATGCGCAGTATGTCAGTCACAGAAAACAAGAATGACAAAGCCATAATAAGAATCAGTTACAGATCTAGAATTAGTCCACATAGGCTGCCAGCTGGCAACCCCACAAGTAGATGTAATCTCTACACTGTAACAATCCATCTGTGTTGTGCTCCAGTATAATCATACAGGTGGGTGGAGTGTTGCTTACGTTATTGCCATTATATTGTCTTTTCATCTCCTTATCTCCTCTCACACTCTTTCCATTTCGCCATCAATTATTTGTTTATTTTTTCATGAATCCCCCCCCCTCCCCCCTCCTCATTCTCCCTCCCTCCCCCTCTTCTTGACTTTTTTTTTATCCCCCTCTTCTCTGTCATCTTTTTCTCTCTCCCCTCCTCTCACTCTCTCATTCACTCTCCCCAGTCTCTCTCTCCCCCTCTCCCACCTCTCTCATCTTTTTCTCTCTCGCCCTTCCCCCTCTCTCTTTCTTCATTCATCCTCCCGAGTCTCTCTCTCCCACCTCTCTCATCTTTTTTTTCTCTCTCCCCTCCCCCAATCTCTCTCTTCGTTCACTTTCCCCGGTCTATCGCTCCCTCTCTCTCACCCTCTCTCATCTTTCTCTCTCTCCCCTCCCTCTCCCTCTGTCCCATTCACTCTCTCTCCTTCTCCTCTCTATCTTTCTCTCACTCTTTTCCCCTCTCCTCTCGCCTCTATCTTTCTCCTACTCTTTTTCTCTCTCCTCTCGCCCTCCTCTCCTGCCCACTTTCTCTCGCTCAATCTTTTTCTCTCTCTCCTTTCAAACTATCTAATTCCCCCTCTCTTCCACTCACTCTCTGCCTCCCCCCTTCTCCTCCCTCCCTCCATTCTTCTCGTTTCCCTCTCTCTCTCTCTCTTTCTTTCTCTCTCTCTCTCTCCACATCATAAGCATCCCCATTAAGTGCACGAAAAAAACTTTTACCGCATCTCGCCGTCCATAAATCCTATATATTTAAATTAGGTCGCATTCATAATGTGTAAAATAACACCATTATCTCTATCAAAATAAATTGTCACAATTAATTACAACTTGAAATCAAACTTACCAACACAGCAGAGTGGGTTTATCCTTGCAGGGTCTCATAGCAATGCGAAACTTCCTCAGTTATATAACATATTCATTCTTCCTCCGTGGTCTTCAATCTAACCATCAACATTTTCATTGAAGAATTAAAAAATCCAAACACAAAAAATTACATTATTATTTTAGCCGTGGCAGCTCGACATTCACTAATTAGACAGCGGTCTGTGGGCGGCACAGACTAAAAGTCTGTGGTGGGAGGCGTTTGTTCAAGCAGGAAGTCAGCTACTCATAAAGATTTAATCATAACCACCAGTGAAATTACCGTGCTTTGGAAAACGGGGGTGGGGGGGGGGGACAAGGATAAGTCAGTGGTTCTCAACCTTTTAACATCTGTTTTCCTGCTACATTCATGCCTTATGGCTTCATGAGTTATCACACCTATAACAATAATTCAGGTTAGATATCACAGACATTAATTGGACCACAACCCAGATCAATGGCATTGAGCCAGGGGTGATGTGAGTTGGACGTCAGTTGAAGTTATTGAACCGTTGCACAATCTGGAATAAGTAAAAATAATCCCCCCCCCCCCCCACTTCTCCCCATGAATCCCCTCAAGAACCAGTGCCGTGACGTGATTAAATCCGGCTGCAGCTTCTGTGAAGGTTTGTTTCCCTTTCTCAGAACTATCGATCCTTCGGCACGCCATAGTTCTGTTTGGAATGCACTGTTATAGAAACTGAACTCTACCTCAGCGTACTAAGCACAAGATCTAGCAAGATATAGTACACCCCGCTTACCAGTGATATCATTGGCGCACAGCATAATATACACATTAATGCAAAACATAATTGGCATAATCCCCAGCCTGCTATTAACTTTTCCCAGGAGTATTAATTATTTATCATATGAAAATTGTAAATTTGAACTCCTGTAAACATAAGGTGAAAATTATTTCACTCCAGAACTACACAATATTCAAATATCCAAAAAATAAAGCCAATCTTTGGCCATTAAAAGAAGAAAAACCACAATGCAAAGTGAAATTTCAGTTGTTGTTTTTTTTTCGTTTGTTTGTTTGTTTTTAATTTCAACTGCCACATTCCAGAATTCACAAAGAGGCACAAAATATAATTAAATCCTGATAAGAGTTTAGGAAACCCGTACAGGTGAGCCGGCCTGTGCCAGGTGCAATGAGCGGGGCTCGTTTTCTCCCGACTTCAACGCAGAACGATCAGAACGCAGCGCGCGTGTTTGCGTCACAGACCAGAGCCCGCAGTTTAAACGCGCCTTGTCTTTTTTTTTTTTCCCTTTCTCTTAATGCACCAGCTTTCGTTATCCCAGCGATTCCCAAAGTAAGTTCCGCGGAGCCCCAAGTTTCCCTGAGCCATCTTTGCCTGAGCCTTGGTTTTCCAAGGCTCCGCGAAGGCTCCATCATATTGTTACGTCACCAAGAAATCGGAAATTACCGCTACCATTCTAGAGACACTCTCAGAGCTGCGTTTTGTCACCTGGTTCTGCCAAATCGTGACGTGGTGTTATAAATGGTTCCGTTACTCCAAAAGTTTGGGAGACGCTGCACTATTATGTGCCAACACAGTATGGGGGTACCACAATCAGTTTGCTTATAAACGCTTCTTTAATAATATAGTCGACTGTAAAGGCTTGGCAGATGTTACCATCGCAGGCGTAGGTTACTGATGTAACATGCGTTTGATAAGGGAAAGTGCGATGTGACGCAAAAAAAAAACACCGTATCAACCAATCAAGGTCAAATAATTTTTTTTACATAAACATCATTTTATAAAATGAAAAATGTGGGTTTCTTTCTGTGAGGGTTATCATTGAAGGGCGTTTTTTCCAAAACTGGGTAAGTCCAATTCTGCATCAGTTACGGTCCCCTTCAGATAGCCATTCAAAACTAGTGTACGGCGCTGTGTAAGTGTTGACTTAATACTTGCTAGGTCCCGACTTTAAAATAACTGATGCATATTTGACTAACCCAGTTTTGGAAAACAAACAAACAAACAAACCGCTTCAAGTTCGTAAGACCAACAGTTTCTTTTGGTGATTAAACAAATGGGAATTGAACTAAGAATAAAGAGGGGCACAATGTCAAATGTTCTTTGCTTTTCCTGGAAATTCTGTTTTTTTGCACATACAGTCGTTTTCCATAACATGACGGTGCAGTCATTATGGTAATCACACACATAATTACTATTATGGCAAATATTCAGTGCCAAGTGAGTATCAACATTCATGAATAATTTGCAGCATTTTACATTTTGTTTTTTGCACAGTCATGCGGTCGTTTCCCACGACGTGAGGGTACAGTAATTATGGTAATCATATACATCGTTACTATTGTAGCCAATATTCAGTGCCAAATGAGTATCAACATACATGAATAATCTGAAACCGATTACACCGGAAATCACGGGAACATGTATGGTTTTATGTACAGGTCAACTTAGTCAACTTGGAATGTTGACAGAGTTGTAGTTATGTCAGCTCGACACAAAGAAGAATTCAAAGTGGCCAACGTTAGGGGACCGTAGTATATTATACAATGACTGTTGGTATCCAGGCATTTCGTTCTACATCAAGACTTACCATTCCAGATTTTGAAGAATATTTTTTGTCAAAAAATCGTCTTAAGTTGACGTTATTTTATAATATATAATTATATAGGTAAATATGCTGTAGCTTTTTTTTTTTTTTAAACAACTGTAGCTAAAGGCTTCGCATTTAATTTGCAGATGCAAATGTAATTCTATTCATCAATACAGATCTACGGGGTTTTAGACACCCTAGCAGGTTATATGATATTATACAGTTATGGCCTCTGAATGACCTCAAGTATTATCGGATGACGTTAGCGCCAGGCCAGCTGTTTCATTGCCGTTCTGCTCAGTCGTCCGTACAAAGTTAATCCTTAGTTAGTTATTTTCTCCCATTTCTTTTCATGGGGTGATAATTGAACCTGGAAGGTGTAGGTGACCTCAATTTACCATGCAGGTGGTGTAATGTGACTGGGAAATGGACAAATCGATTACAAGAATGAATTAATTTTCTTCCTTTACATATTCATTACCTGAATTTTTTTTTATTATTATTACTATTTTTTTTTAACCCACTGGAGCACCAAACTGTTCAAATTTGGTGCAGCTTTTTCAAAACATTTTCAAAAGCTTCAAAATACCGCAGAAACATTGGGATATGGATACACTAAGCCCTTGGGCAGCTGCGTCTCCTTGGAGTTAAATCGTATTTTCTGATATTGATCATTTCCCTGATCGGCGTAACTATCAAGCATTTTTCCGGGTTTCAGAGGACAAGAGTTAAATGATGAATTAATTAGTAAGTTTGTGCTATCCAGAACTCCATATTTGAACGACTTCATTTGATCCTAAATCCTCTGTTTTTAGAACCAGAACTCTTTCTAATTGATCAAGAAACAAATGTTCGTGATATTTTAGCATTTATCTGACCATTTCAATTATTTTCGTTTCCAGTGTATTTCAGATGTTTTGGAAAATATAACGTTTATGTCCAGGCACTTGAGGGTTAAACGACTACACAGTCGACGGAATCTCTAAGTGGGAACAAGTTTGGGGGCGGGAAAGCTGGGCTAAAGGGATAGGGCATCCCAGGTGCTCAGGGGCTAAGCTATCTGTAAATACCAGGCAGGTTATCTGTGTTTACTTCCCTTGTTTCCCGGTTACATTCCCAGCCGGTCACTGCGCCACAATCCCATCCTCCTTCGCTGTGTTAGCATAGTGGCCTCAGCCAGACTTGGGCCAAAAATTGCACTGAAATGGCCTTTCATATTCATCTTGAGGTCAAGTTCAACATTCTGCAATACTATGATGAAAGACGGCATTTGCCAAGTCAAAATTTTACACAAGACGCTCCTTGGTGCCATCGAAGCGCTGTTATACTGGCTTAAAGATAGATGCCAGCCAAGACTGCACTGATCTGGCCTTTCATATTCATTTTGAGGCCAATTAGATCTAGTCCAACATACTGCGGAACTATGAAAAAAGACCGCATTTGCCAAGACAAAATTTTACAGAAGACGCGCCCCTTCATGCTCTCGCTGTGCTAATATCGTGGCTTAACATAGACCTAAGACAACATTGAACTGAACTGGCCTTCAACATCCATTTTGAGGGTCAAATTCACCATTCTGTGGCACTACGAAAAAGGACTGCATTATTTTGCGAAAGCAAAATTTTACATAAGACGCTCTTTATACCTTAGTTGTACTAATATAGTGGCTAAAGTTAGACTTGGGCCTAAATTGCACTGCACTGGCCTTTCATATTCGTCTTAAGGTCATAAGTTGAACATTCTGCACTCCTATGAAATAAAGACTGCATCTGCCAAAACACAATTTTACACAAAACGCTCCTTCATGCCTTCGCTGTGGCTTAATACAGACATGGGCCAAAATTGAACTGAACTGGTCCTCATGTTCACTTTGATGTCAAGTACAACATTCTCTGGTACTATGGAAAAACGCCGCATATTGCCAAAACACTAAGCTTTACATAAGACAAAAACATACTACGACATGCACACTGCTTTATTCTTTCTATATGCTTCAATTTAGTGATGACCAAAAGAAAGTGTTGGTCGTCGGACAGACAGATAGAGGACATTTATTGCACACAGCAATGTTAGACAGTGGATTTGACCCGGTTGGCCTTTTTCCCTCAGACGGCAGCACACACAAGGGTCCAAAATGTTGTCCGATACCAGCCAAACTTGCACTGGATTGGCCTTTCACATCTTTCTTCTCGTAAAGCCTAACACTGCCATGTGAACAGAAAATTGATGAACCAGTCCGTCGGCGCAGTAATGCCTTCAACGACTGACACCATCAGATAATTCAATGCTTCACTTTAATATAGCAGCTTTATGCGCTATTCTCTGTCACAGGCCACAGGTTTGTGTCCCTTGACGTGTAAGGTCAGAATAAACACTGCCCTGATCTTACGTCAAACTCCGTTGTAAATTAATATTATCTGTTTATCCAAGGCGGTATTGTTTGACAGAGCGTGGATGGGTAGTTAGTAATGACATTGTTATCATACCAGCCCAATGCTGAACTGCTATCGCTGAGTACGTTTTGTACTTGGAAATAACCAAAAATGCAGTGATAAATGCCTACGGTAAATCTCTATCAGAACCCACACTCTTGCGTGTTCTTTTTCGTTCCTTCCAAATCCCGGGCGGAAAAGAGGAATGCGGTAAAGCCGAAATAAAAATAAATTAAAAAGCGCTAAGCTTGAAAATGCCCGGAATCTGAATAATGCGGGGATCTGCTTATGAGATCGAAAGTGCACATCCAGCAAATATAGTTCCGTCTTCTGGATATTTGCCGACGCCGAGTCAGCAGATACCCCAAAAAAAAAAAAAAAGGAAAAGAAGGAGAGACAGGCAGAGAGAGAGAGAAAAAGGAAAGAACGAAAGAGAGTGAGAGACAGAAGAAAGAGAAAGAGTAAAAGAGAAAAAGAAAGAGAGAGAGAGGAAGAGAGAGGATGTAAAAGAGAAAAGAGCGAGGGGGTGGGGGGGGAGCGAGAGAGTAAGAATAA